>OLKM01002279.1:40000-75782 GCA_900291075.1 Melanogrammus aeglefinus | reverse complement strand
GCCGTTCGGCGAACCGTTCTTTTTTATCCTTATTAGGAAAAGAACAAAGTGGGAGCAAGCTGTAGAACTTCTGGCTCCGCGTGCCTGCTCTCTGCGCTTGCGGCGGAGGCGGAGGCGGCCCGCTGGAGTGCTGGGGCCGGACTGGAACCCGCTTCCTCCCGGCCAGCCTAAATGGGAAGGAGCCTGTGAGAATCGCCCCGAACCGGTAACGATTCTGCAACGAACGGACTGCTGGTGCGCGAGCACCTCTGAGAAACCGGGCCCAAATAAGTCCATCCGAGAGCTAATGGGCCCTGGACTCGAGGCTGGCCGCGCCTCTCCATTCGCCGGAACCCGCAGTGTGAGAGAGCCAATATGAGCGCGCTCTGGATCATGGTGGCCCCCGCCATATGCCGGCCGGCCGAACGATTATCGGCTGCATAGCTGGAAAGATGGCGCTGCTTAAAAGCGGGAGACGCGTCAGCCATCTTGGCGGCCTCATTCCCCGCGCCGGAAGCCTCCTGGCCAACCCGACAAGGAGACCAGGGCGGGTGCCGATCGCCGCCGCGATTGGGGAGGCGCAGACGAACACCCTGTCCGTTAGGCCCGGTAATCTGCCTCTGGAGGCGGTCCGGGGCAATGCGGCTTCTCGTATGGCCCCCCGGACAGAGAAGCGGCTGGCCAGTGAAACTCCAGGCGAGGGATCCCCTTCGCCCCCCTGGGAGTATCAGCCCACCCTTCCCACGGTCGGTGGAAGTCATCTGGGAAGGCCCTCACCGGGGGCCTCAGAGTAGAGGGTCCCCACCCGCAGCGGTAAAAAGGTGCTTAAACGCGGTGGGAACATGGGGGGGCACCGGGTGGGTCTGCCGGGATGAAGACAGGGTGGCGAAAAAACTCGCCCTGATGTCCATCCGACATGGGGGGCGGAGTCGGGGCGGCATGGGATGCCCTTGATGGCCGCCGCCTCACCCCATGTTCTCGCCGAAGAGATGCGGCCAGTCCGGCGCGGTCTCTCTCACGGGGAGTGGCTTCAGTGGAACCGGAGGGGACAATTGGCGCCAGACCCAGGAAAGGCGTCGTCAAAGGAGGCGACGTCGTCAACCTCGAAGCGCTCGTCCGTCGTCCCTGGTGTCCGGAACCTCGGAACGCGCGAAGATGTCGATGGCCTTCAGCGAAGGTCCCCACCCACGGGGAGAAGTCTTTTTCTTTTTTTTTCTTCTTCTTGTTGGTCAGTGGTGCAAATGCTGAAAGAAAAAGGAGCCGTGGGGAATGTGGCGGTGCCCACGTTGATTGGTGCATAGTTGAAATTCTTCCAGTGCGCGCGAGCACGCGCACGGGACAAGCCCATAAGGCGAAGCCTAGACGGCGTAGCCTACATGAAATAGAACATTTGTTTTGTCATTGACTATTCAGAAGAAGCAATTTGTTAACAATTTTTTTTACCGTTAAATGAGTCGAAAAAGGACAAAATATATAGTGTAATCTAACCCTTTATTGTGGGTTGTATCCCACAACTAGGATTCTTAAAGAACATATCCTTTTTAAATGACAGCAGTATTGACATTAATGCAGATCTCTCAGATCTCACGTAGTGACACTTCATAATAACAAGCAAATTCTTCTACAATCTGATCCTCATCAGTTGTTATTTTTGATTGATTGGTCCTTAAATTCATTTGTTTTTTGAGTTCATAAGCTAATATTTTTCAGGACTTTGGTTCACCATCATATTCTTGTTGTGTGAATCACATACATTTCTCAATTTCCGTCGTATGTAGTTTCTCTAGTTTTGACCGTTTAAGCTTTAGCTTATATTTGTCACTATTTGTTATGTCATTTTTCTGTATCCTTTATTTCTTCAATTAACTGTTTCTCTTGTGCTCGCCTTTCCTTTGTCTTAGCTGAAAAATATGAAATGATGCATCCTCTCATGACTGCTTTAGCTGCTTCCCATGTTGTGCATATAGCATATAGCATTAGTTGTATAGGTCGTTTGATTATTTTGTTATCAAGCAAGGGTCCTAATCTGTTTGATTGACAGGTGAGATGATCAAGGGGGCAGAGTTTTTACCACCATCATGTAAACATGGATAGAGGATTGGATAGAGGGGCTCCGTAAAGGTGCAGCCAGTAGCAGAGTAGATATGAACCCTGGCTTCTACATCATATAGAAGGAAGACCAGACATCATAATCAACAAACACCCCCACCTTCTGGAGCTTAGCTCTCAGAGGGAGAGGGACAAAAAGATTATCATTATATACCAACCCATCCTTGTTGTAGGCAAGAGGCCAGTAACCCGTCTCAGGGGTCCACGTGGTCTCAGCTTTTCTGTTGATGGACTCTCTGGCCACTCCTAAACACCATTTAGTCCTTGTCTTTAACGTGACCTCAAAGTAAAATCTCCCTGAGGAGAAGCTCTGCCTCGTGAGAACAAATACATAATTTGTAAATCTCTTAAGGTTGTCTGGGAGTACCTTCCCTACACCTCCATCATGTACTTGTTTCCCATCCTCAGACAGAATGAGCTGGGGATGTGCTGTATCAGGATCCAGAGTCACATCTACTTCATACTGCTGGACCCACTTCAGTTCAGCATCACACAGCTTCTTCATCTCCATTTTTATTATCACCCCCAGCTGATCCAGGGATTTCCTCAAGCTCCCTACGTATGACGGAGGACAGACCTCCACCGTCGTCCAGTCCCTGGTGGGTGAGGATCCTTAAGGATCTGAAGTACTGGAGGAAGGTGGAGGTGGCTTCAGTGTGAGTGAGAGCTGCTTCACTCTGAGCTTCATGGTCAGATTCTATTTCCTGCTCCATTCTCTTTAATCCATTCTCTGTATATCTGCACGGTGTGATTATCTGCGGCACTCGCCTGCGGCTGCCTCGTGGGCCTAACCGACCGAATCACAGCCGTGCTGATATATCAGTACAGACAGCGCACTCCCTCTCGTGTGATATTGCTTAAATAATGTATGATATTTTTGTCATTCAGCAACTCCTGCATTCTACAAGCTGGAGAAGGCGCTGACCAAGAAGACAGTCCTGAGGGAATATAGCAAAGCTCTGTCCCCCACGGAACGTTCCTCGTTGGAGGCATTCCACGCCATGATCCTGCGGTTCGCTCCTAAAAATGTGGTCTATCGGAATGCTGTGCAGGTAAATGAAGCTGAGATTACTTGTTGTGAACATTTCTTGGAATTATTTTCATGTTTGATTTTCTTTTTAATGTCATAGACTCTACCTGGCTGCACTGCGGCCGATACAAAACATCTGGCCTCACTGTTCACAATCAAATTCTACCCCGGAGCACCAACTACAGTAATTCAGAAGTCCCTTAAAGAGGCAAGGTCACTTTTTTTACTCCTGACGCCATCAGAAACAATCCAGGAAAACTCCCAAACGGCTTCTTCTCTACGGTCAACCATCTTCTGACAACACAATCCACAAAAAATCCCCCCCCAACCTACTGGCACTTACCCGGCCGCACAGGCTATTGACACCACAAGTGGCAAATCAATCACTTAAATGGATTTTTTCAAAATCAAGAGCTTGCACAATATATTCGTTCTGGCCTCTTTCTGTCCTCCCACCCAAACCGTTCCCCATATACATATGTGCCATTTCAACAACCCCCTAAACTGCTTTCCTGTGGTTTCATCAGAAGAGGTGCAGCATCATGCAGGAAGATGAAAACCCTCCACCTGTGCCCTGGGACCCTCTCCCAAACCTCTCCTGGTAAAAAACCCATGTCACAGTCTTAAGTCCCCTGATCGCCTCTGTTATAAATCACTCTCTCTCCAAAACTGGTCACGTTCCGCCCCGTTCTTAAAGAAAGCCATAATCAGACCACTGCTCCAAATAAACACACCCCTTTGACCCAGAAGTTCCTATCACACTACAGGCCCATCTTCAATCTCCCCTTCATATCCAAAAGTACTTGAGAAAGCAGTTTGCAAACCCACCTTCAAAACCACCTCAAACTAAACACACCTCCTATGAAAAAATTCCCAGTTCTGGTTTCCGCTCCGCCCACAGAGCACAGAAACGGCACTCGTAAGAGAGTTAACAAACGACCTCCTGAGGTCATCCGACGCTGGCTCCCCCTCCCTCCTCATCCTTCTGGATCTCTCTGCTGCTTTCGACACAGTCGACCATGACATTCTTCTAAACCGCCTCCACCTCACCACTGGACTCACTGGCACTCCCCTCAGTTGGTTTCAGTCATACCTCAAAAACCGGATAGAATCCCTGGGTCCCTCCAAATCGAACCCACACACAGTCACTTGTGGTGTCCCCCAGGGGTTCAGTCCTTGGCCCCATCCCTCTTATTCTCTCTTACCTCATCCCCCCTTGGTCAGGTCATCAGCTGCCACGGTTTTTCATTTCAATTGCTATGCCGACGAACACCACAGCTCTTATGTCAAATGCCACAGCTGCCAGCCCCACCTTCAACATCACCGTCAATCCCCCATCAAAACTCTCACCACGTGCCTGGAGGAGATAAAGGTATGGATGGAGCACAATTTCCTCCAACTCAACAGCTTCCAAAAACCCAAAGCCATCCTGATCGGCCACCTCTCACCAGACCAAATCATCATCCATAACCAGCATCAGCTTTTCTGGCTCAAATATCCCTCTCTCATCAACAAGTAACAAATCCTGGTGTAAAAATGGACCCCCAGCTCACTTTGAATCCCATATTCAACCACCTCGTGCAAGACCTCCTTCTATCATCTCCGCAACATTTCCAAACTCCGCCCCATTCTCTCCTCTCAGACTCCGAAAAACTAGTTCATGCCTTTATCTCCTTCCAGACTGGACTAAACTGTAACGCCCTACTCATCGGATCCCTAGCAAGAGCCTGCAGAGACTTCAATACGTACAAAACTCTGCAGCTAGGATCCTCATGAGAGTTGCGCAGCATGAGCACATTTACCCCCATCTCTCCACTCACATCCACTGGCTTCCGGTTTCCCACCCGGATTGAGTACAAGGTTTTCCGTCCTCACTCATCAATGGCATCCATGGACATGCCCCCCATACCTCAAAAGACTTCTCAACATACATAGCACCAACAACGCTCCCTCCGCGCTCCACTCAACTCTAACCTCCTCCACATACCCAGAACCAAACTGAGGACCATGGGAGATAGGGGCCTTCAGTGCTGCCGCCCACGCCTGTGGAATACCCTCGCTTGACACCTTGAGGGCACCACAATCCACTGATTGTTTTAAAAGAAAGGTCTTAAAACATTTCTTTTTAAAAAAACCTTTGGCTCCCACTCTTAGATGTTTTTAAAACCCCCCTTTTTATTTTTATTTTTGCTTTTAACCTGTAGCCCTTTGAGATCTTCGGATGAAAAGGGCACTATAAATTAAATTTATTATTATTATTATTACTGCATTACAATGAAAATTCTGATAGAGGACAAGCCACTACGTCATCAGGGGATCTTATGTTCAGACTGACCTTTCCTAAGGCCAGGAAGGGAGAGTGCAGAGCCAAACCAGTGAAAACTGAGGTGACGTTCCATAAGTGTCAACTATTTTTTTACTCAAAAAATAAACATTTATATTGAACATGAGACAGTACTGCAACTCGGGTACTTCAAACACGATAAATAAACAAATAAATACCTGATGTTGAATAATCTAGTACCTAGTGATTCACTTTTGTGTGAATGATTTGATGGACATGATCATGGAGAAGGTCTTTGTCGACCCAGCATCGTACAGAGCAGAGATTCTGAAGATAAACATCCCGCCGGACCTCTCTTCAGAATATGAGCATCCAGACAAGGAGGAGGTCATCGCCAGCTACATCTCCAGATTCAATCAAGGGAGGGTGATTTGAAGCCTCCGTGTCTTCCATGGGCGTCAGGAAACTCCCGGTGTGTGTATACGAAGAACAACACATGATTGGATGACAACCCGAACCTTCCGCCCAAGGAAGCCCCAGCACCAGCTCACAAAACTTCTATAGGCTAAATACCTGCAACGACTGAGAAAATGTAACATATTTAGTCAACAGGTTCTACAATGTCGACATCTGTGTTCACATTTTCTCATTGAATTCAGTGAATTCTTCACTTCTACTGTATTTTACAAATATTCATGATTGCTTTCAATAAATGTTTATTGTATCCGTACAATGTTTCATGTGAATTAATGCATAATATGCAGTAGCTATCTGTGTTTATGAAAAAATTGGCTATATGTTAAAATATGATGTGTAATTGTGGCATTGGCTGACATTTAGTTTATTGTGTATGAACAGTCAAGTAGGTTGTTATAGATACAACTCACTGCTCTATCCCCCGTATCGCAAAGGACCATAGTCAGCTCTTGTTGCATGCGTTCTGCAGCGAGAACACATTTAGACAAATCGGTTCTACATCTGGATGGTCTATCATACAGGGAAGCCTTTCAACCAGCTATTCCAGCCGTCTTGTAACCTATTATGGATAACATAAGGTGAGTATCTGCATGGCATGTTATCAGAAATCATGCACTGCAAACATAAGTGTAGGTAAGGGTTAGGTAGCTGCTAATGTTACCTGAGGCACCTCCTAATGGCATAAGTTGTCAGGCTCTGACTGCATTGTGGCACAATTTCCACATGTGCACCCGATACAAATAGGCCTAAATCATGCATGTATAATGCTAAATAAATAAACCTGGCATACCAGTATTTGCAACCAATAGTAGCTCCCACAGCTAAGATTTGTGCGTGCTCTAGATGGCCACATTTTCCTAAAAAACACATCTGGTTGACATAATTTCACGATTTGTGAAATAGAAGAAAAATATAGTTATATAACTAGTGTAAATTCAATAGGCTTAATATATATAAACGCCAAGCTTTTAAAGATGGCTATTTATTTTTATTTTATTTGCATTACTACTATAACACATATTTTCCAAGAGCACCATGCATACTGAATCACAGGGTCTGTCCCTGCAAGCGTCTGATTCAAGCGTCTGAACCCAACGCAGAATATTCAGAATATTGTAATGAACACGGAAGAGGCAGTGAATGAAGTATTGATTAGCCCACAAATTTCAAAGTTTATACCGTCTGTAATACCGGTGTTGACGCGAGTGTATTACTCATTGTAAAAATTTCCACACCGCGGCAACCCTAATGTCTTCTAGTGCCAGCATAGGGTCTAACTTATACGGGAAACTCAGACAATGACGTTGAAAAGTTCCTTAAAAAATAGAACGTTTTTCTTTGACTAAGCATTCAGAAGCATCCTGCTGAATTATCGGAGTCTGGGGTTCTGCAGGAGCCTCCCCTCCTTCTTCAAGGTTCGAACATTATGGTGGAACCACTGAAGCTGCCGTGTCCGCTACTTTCACACGCTACGGTACACGCTTCCGTAACCATGGTAACAGTTTGTTAGAAGGGCGTGTCCAAATGCAATGCGAGATTTTTTTTCCCCCCTAAAAGTTATTTCAAGCAAACAGCTTCAAAAACATGTTTTTTGAAACTCAAATGCTATGTTTACTTGTGAAAATAGCATAATATGTCTCCTTTAAACAAAAGTGTTGTGCCACTAGGTTGCAATAGTATCTGTCTGCGTCCTGCAAGACGGAGGCGTAACTTGTTCTTTTCTAAATCGCGGTCCACGCGAGATCTTTCTGTTTTCGCGGTAAACAAAAAGCGTTGTAAATCACGGTTCACACGAGATCTTCATTGAAGTCGGGTCTTCCGATATTCATGACGGTAAGTAAATTTACCAGTCATTTATTACCGGTCATTTATGTACCCGCGCACCACTGCTACATACAGATCACTTCCGCGATTTAGAAAAGTACTAGACACGCCTCCGACTACAAGTTACGCCTCCGACTACATGTTACGCCTCCTAGTGCAAGTTACGCCTCCTCCGACTACAAGTTACGCCTCCTAGTGCAAGTTACGCCTCCTCCGACTACAAGTTACGCCTCCTACTACAAGTTACGCCTCCGTCTTGCAGGACGCAGACAGACCCAACTCCTAGGTTGCAGCAAATCACTACCTTACACAGTGGTCATTCTCCCATTCAGCCACTGGGTGGAGGTTCTCCAGCTGTCATTTTCCTACTCGACTACTGGGTGGAGGTTCCCCAGCTGTCATTCTCCTACTCGACCACTGGGTGGAGGTTCTCCAGCTGTCATTCTCCTACTCGACCACTGGGTGGAGGTACTCCAGCTGTCATTCTCCCACTCGGCCACTGGGTGGAGGTTCTCCAGCCGTCGTTCTCTCACTCGGCCACCGGATGGCGGTAGATCCCCATTCCTCCGCCGCGCATTGTCCTCGGGTTCCAGTGTTTTCGGAGCCTCTCCCCTCAGTCAGTCCCCCGGTGGCCGTGTGTCTGAAGCCCGTCTACCGCCGATCAGAATGAGTTTTTCTCCCGGGAGTTCGTCGGGCTGTGGTCGGTGATGGTGGATATAGTCGCTCAGGGTTAGTTGGTCGGGGTTAGATAGTACTTTGTGTTCTGGGACTAGAGATTCCGTGGGATTTCTTCCGTCGACAGGATGGCTTTCCGCGGTGGATTAAACCCGGCGGTAGACCCGTAACCTGATCCAGACCGGTCCTCCCGGCCCTCGGCCCCCCGTGGACCCGAGCTCCGAGGAGAGCTTCCCCGGGTGGAAGCAGACGGACGCCGGGAAGAGCAGCTGGAGCCCGGCGGGGCCTGCTGAGCCTCGACCCTCTCCTACCGCCCCGCCGGGGGAGGACCGGGGGACCCGGGGCTCCTCGGCCTGGTACCACCAGGAGAACACCGCTACACACGGACCGGGGAGGACCGGGACCGGACAGGACTGGGACCCGCTCCGAAGGACCACGATGGCGTCCTACGTGGATAACAGTTTCCGGCAGGCGGTGATGATGAACCCGGCGGAGAGAACGCAACAGGTCGGTGGTGTCCTGTTAACCCGGGTGGGGGTCTTGTCTTTGCTACCGTTAGGGTGGTGGTGTTGCTGTAGAGTTTGTTTTCGTCCCGTAACCATTAGCCCACTGGTCCCATAACTATTAGCTCACTGGTCCAGTAACCATAAGCCTACTGGTCCCTTAATTAACCATCAGCCCACTGGTCCCTTAACTATCAGGCCACTGGTCCAGTAACCATCAGCCTACTGGTCCCTTAACCATCAGCCCACTGGTCCAGTAACCATCAGCCCACTGGTCCCTTAACCATCAGCCCACTGGCCCAGTAACCATCAGCCCACTGGTCCAGTAACATCAGCCCACTGGTCCAGTAACCATCAGCCCACTGGTCCAGTAACCATCAGCCCACTGGTCCAGTAACCATCTGCCCACTGGTCCAGTAACCATCAGCCCACTGGTCCAGTAACCATCAGCCCACTGGTCCAGTAACCATCAGCCCACTGGTCCCTTAATTAACCATCAGCCCACTGGTCCCTTAACCATCAGCCTAATGATCCCGTAGCCATCAGCCTACTGGTCCCTTAGCCATCAGCCTACTGGTCCCGTAGCCATCAGCCTACTGGTGTCGGGGTTACTGGGACCAGACCACAGGCCCGAACCCAAAGAGTCCTGAGAACAACTATAAGACACCTCCATGACTCGTGTGTGTGTGTGTGTGTGTGTGTGTGTGTGTGTGTGTGTGTGTGTGTGTGTGTGTGTGTGTGTGTGTGTGTGTGTGTGTGTGTGTGTGTGTGTGTGTGCAAGAGTCATGTTCCCCTGAAACCGAAGAGCAACAGGTCCTATGGCGCATTTCTACCGGCGGGTGCGAGTCGGTTCAGGGCGCAAAGGTGCGGAACGGCTCGCGTTTCCACCGCCAAAGTGGGCGTGAGCCGTATTGAGCCGTACTCAACTCACAGTACTCCTCCGTTGGGGTACTGAGACATCTGAAAGGGTGCCAACAAGTTCAAGCTACACACGTCGTCCGTTGATTGGTCGACAGAATAGTCAGTTCCGTGTGACGGGTATAATACACAAACGCAGTACCCGCAAGGTATTTCTGTACAACGGCGAAAGCTTCATTTATTTAAGAAAAGTTTGACGTCCTTCTTGGACGTCCTACAATGTTGCGCTTGGGTCATTGTGTCGCGTTCTTCTTTTTCCTTGGATTTATTAGCAGGCTACACTGTGTGGAGCTGCTATGAGGTGACGATGCTTACGTAGCTGCCGCGGCTATCGCCATCCGGCTTAAACCCGCCCTACCATAAGCGAACTGTCAGCGGTGGAAACGCGAGCCGTAACTGGGCCAAACCGCACCCTCACTACTGGGCTGAGGCGTGCTGGGCCGAAGCGCACCCCCGCCGGTGGAAATGCGGCAATAGTACCTAGCCCTGTGGGGTCCTTCCAGGAGGTAATAGGTAGAGGACAGGACAGGAGGCCTTCTGCACAGTCTAGAGTCTGGATCCACTCAGATGATGGCCCCTGACGTCTTTACAACCTGGGCACTTTATGCAACCTCAGAGCTGGATCACCTTTCAATTAGAACTGAAACTAGCCACTGTTTGAACACACACACACACACACACACACACACACACACACACACACACACACACACACACACACACACACACACACACACACACACACACACACACACACACACACACACACACACACACACGAGTGCTGGGACATTAGATTAAGAATGATTAGTGCGTCTTTGTATCCGAGTTTGGAGCATAAATCTAATTTCTAGGATGACATTTCTGAGGCTGCAGTCTCAAGAATGTAAAGGATTATCCTTCTGTCCTTGACTCCTTGTGCTCCAATCTCATGGCTGGGCCGATACTACAAGAGATAGCACCTAAACACTATAGTGGATATAGTATACTATAACTGTAGTGGATATAGTATACTATAACTATAGTGGATATAGTATACTATAACTGTAGTGGATATACTATAACTATAGTGGATATAGTACACTATAACTGTAGTGGATATAGTATACAATAACTGTAGTGGATATACTATAACTATAGTGGATATAGTACACGATAACTATAGTGGATATAGTATACTAACTTAGTGGATATAACTAGTGGATATAGTACACTATAACTATAGTGGATATAGTATACTATAGGACTATACTACTGTACTATAGACCTGTACTACTATACTGTGTCATTACTATAGTGGATATAGTATACTAAACTACCCTATATTGTGTACTATCGGGCTATACTACTATACTGTATCATTACTATACTGGATATAGTATACCATACTACACTATATATAGTCTACTATAGGCCTATACTATACTTTATCATAACTATACTAGATATAGTATACTATAGGCCTATACTTCTATACTATAGGCTTCTATAATATACTAAAGGCCTATTATGTCATACTGTACTGTAGTCCTACTATACTATAGGCCTACATAATATACTATTATGTAGGCCTACTATACTATACTGTAGGTCTACTATACTATACTGTAGGCCTACTATACTGTAGGCCTACTATACTATACTATAGGCCTACTAAAATGTAGGCCTACTACAATACACTGTAACCTTACTATACTGTAGGTCTACTATACTGTAGGCCTATATACTATAGGTAGTAGGCCTACTATACTGTAACCTTACTATACTGTAGGCCTACGTACTATTCTGTGGGGAAACAGGGCGACAGCAGGAATGTGAAGAATGATTGACAGAAGGAAAGGAGAACTTGTAGATCCGTCCTGTTCTGTTCTGAACCATACCAACGTAGGACGAGATGAGGATCAGACCTGTTCTGAGCCAACAGCAGGAGGACGTGACAGTAGGCTCAGAACTGCTGAGGTGCTCTGGTGCAGTAGAAGACTATCGTTGTCCCAGGAGGAACGGAGCAGGGCAGCGGACTGAGCTTCCTATTGCTCCACCGCTCTGGGTCTGCCACCGGCTGCCTGGCCCAAGGGCGCTCTGACAGGACACATGGCGGGGTGCAGGTCAAACTCTGTTGTCACATGCTGATGATGTCGTTGACCTGTCGGTGTGTTTACCTGCGGTGGAGCCGGGGGCGGGGGGGGGGGGGGTACCAGCACACACACACACGGTGTGACTGTGTGTGAGCTGGGAGAGCATGGAGTAGAACTCTGCAGGGACAACTTCAGTGTACGTCCTGGCGCTTAATGTACGCCCTTACTGTATGTCGTACATCCTTGCACTTAAAAACAGTACTTAGCATGGTGTAGTGTCTTACCCTAGCTATCTGTGTTGTATACGGGGAATGGGTTAACCTAGCGGTTGTTAGTCTTTGGCACTTGGTTCTATGAACATCCTTACTGTACCGAGAAATACTGTTGCTTCTCTTTCTTCTGACGTATTTACTTATTCTAAGTCCCTTTGAATAAAGGCGTCTGCTAAATGCCCTGCATGTAAATGTAAGACACGGTACTACTGTGGGCCCGCTAGCAGAGGGTAACGCTGTGTGTCTTACTCTCCCCTTGCTCCTAGCTAACACACAAGTTACACACAGCGCTACTGTGTGTTAGTGTGTGTTAGCAGGGTGTAAAGTCCTGCTAACACACACTTACACACGGTGCTACTGTGGGCCGGCTAGCAGAATGTAACGCTGTGTGTCTTTACACTGTCTTACCCTCTCCTAGCTCCTAGCTAACACACAGTTATACACAGACACACACAGTTACACACGGTGTTAGTGGGTGTTAGTGTGTGTTGGTGTTCAGCGGCCTCAGAAACACACACACACCTGACGGCCCATACCTAGAGGTCCGGACGCACTACGGTTCGCCCTCCTGAGGGAGGATGTACCTGTCCTGGCCCCGGGGGCCCCCCGGTGGCTTGGCCCCCCGGGCCCCCTACTGAAGGAGGATGTACCTGAGCAGCTGCTGGTCTGGACAGGAAGGGCTGGTGGTTAGGGATAGGAAGTGTTTGTTGTCCTGAGCAGGAAGTGCTTTCTACCGATAGGATGGCTGCTGACGGGGGGGGGGGGGGGGGGGCACTTCCTCAAGGGCACACACACACACACACTCACTCACACACACACACTCAAATTCTCACACACACAAACACACTCACACACACACACTCAAATTCTCAAACACACACACACGTGTCTCAGTCCCTACCTAGCCTCGTGCTAGTAACCTGTGGCTCATGTTGTGAAACATGAAGTGTTGTTAAGTTGGGGGTCGACGATGTTGCTTAGTTACTGCGCGCCTACTGGACCGTCACCATAACCTCTACAGGAACAGACCAATCAAAAGCTTCCTTGTGTTTGAAGGGCCGATGGGAATACATGCTCCATCTCCTTAGTAGCGTTCTGTAGAGCTGTGAGCCTGGACGTCTTCCCATTAACATAAACCCGTTCCACTGAGAACCTGGAGCCTGGCCGTGCCTAATCAAGATCCTCCCGTCATGGAAAGTCCCCAAGACGTCCTGGAAAGTTCCCAAGACGTCCTGGCCCTACCTGGGGAGGGGGGGGGGGGGTGCGTGGCAACGGGGTGGCTGTGATGTCACAGGCATGTTTGACTTCCTCCATGGTAACATTCCACAGCAGTATTTTTACCGCCAAGACCAACAGAGCGACTCTGGCCTCTGCGGCTCCACGCAGAACCAACCACAGGCCTGCATTCCTCAGAGAGTCCCTCCCCCTCTGAGGAACCAACCACAGGCCTGCATTCCTCAGAGAGTCCCTCCCCCTCTGATGAACCAACCAAAGGTCAGAATACCTCAGAGAGTCCCTCTCCCCCCTCTGAGGAACCAACCACAGGCCTGCATACCTCAGAGTCCCTCCCCTCTCTGAGTAACCAACCACAGGCCTGCATACCTTCAGAGCCCCTCCCCCTGTGAGGAGCCAGCCCCTCCCCCTAAGAACCCTAGGGTCTGACACCAGGACCAGAGACAGGCTTAGGGTCTGACCCCAGGACCAGAGACGGGCCTAGGGTCTGACCGCAGAACCAGGGACAGGCCTAGGGTCTGACCCCAGGACCAGAGACAGGCCTAGGGTCTGACCCCAGGACCAGAGACAGGCCTAGGGTCAGACCCGTCCCCCTGTGAGGGGGCGTGGCTGGGTGCTCTCCCCATGCAGTATCAGCACGCTGCTCTCAGGTTACGAGCCGCTGTGTCCGGGGCGCGTAGGAATGAGCTCACCCTGCGCTGGGGAAACTCTTATTTTGATATTGATACTTTAAAAAGTACATATAATTAAATGTTTTCTGGCAAATGCTCCTTTGTAAGATATGTCCTGTAGGCTAGAGAATGGTAGAAGGTAATGGTATACTATTACTGTGAGGTCTGGTATTAGGCTGCAGTACCTTCTATTAGAACTCTGTTCCCTGATCCAGGATCAGCTCCTCTTTGGATCGTTCGCTCAGAGCTTTAACATCTTTAATAACATGTCGTTGACAAGGAGCTCCTACGGCTTCAGCATCATCTCAGGTGGAGATCTCTGGTCCTGGGGTCAGACCCTAGGCCCAGGCTTCCCCAGACAGAGGTCGGTCTCTACCCTGGGTCTGGGTCTGTCTATCCTAGGTGTTTTTCTGAGGTTCTTTCTGTGTTCTGGGTCTGAGTCCTGGTCCCCACTGGGCCGTAGTCCTCTCTGTTGGTGGAGGGCCGGCTGGGGTTTAGCTGACAGGGCTTCTCCATACATGCATAATTTTAAAACCAGCTTCGTCAGCTTAAAATATGTTTAATATTGCCTACTAGACAATCTATAACACGTACACAATGATTTTTTTGGTTTAAGTGGAGCATCTAACATAGATCTGACGGATCAATTCGTTCTTTGTGTAAATCCTCCCATCGTCCACCTTCTGAGAGTCTCCTCCCATCTCCACCATCAGCTGCTATCGACTGGGAGGGTTTGAGTTCCCTCCCGCTCAGGGATATAGAGCTGCTGACGACTCAAGACCAACCTCTGGGCCGGTTAGCGCACAGGGCCGAGTGGCCTTCTGTTGTTCAGTGGAGGACAGCCGTGTGCAGCGCAGATTAAGACTTCACTCACTGGTTGTTGTTAAGCCCAGCTGGGCCTCAGAAGCACATTCTTAGCAGACGCGCGTTTTAAGGGTAAAGGGATTATGATTTATGTTTTTGCTCATGACTTGGGCTGCAACAGATGGACAGTTTAGCCTCAGAGTAGTTTACTGTCAGCTAGCAGTTAGCCACAGGCTATTGTACTGTGGGTTAGCAGTTAGCCACAGGCTACAGATTAGCTGTTAGCTACAGGTCGTTGTACTGGCAGCTAGCAGTCAGACAGGCTATTGTACTGCGGGTTAGCAGCTAGCTACAGGCTATTGTACTGTGGGTTAGCAATTAGCTACAGGCTATTATTCTGTGGGTAAGTAGTCAGCCACAGGCTATTGTACTATGGGTTAGCAGTTAGCTACGGGCTACAGATTAGCTGATAGCTACAGGCCGGTGTACTGGAGGCTTGCACTTAGCTACAAGCTGTCCTACTGCATGCTTAATGGTTGTCTGGGTATTTCATTATTAACCAATGTATTTGGTATGAGTATGTTGGTGGAACAGCCGGATATTACAACATTACGGGCTTAGTTAGAACACACTCAAGCATTCACTTAAATTCTACCCTCAACAATGATTTGGGTTAAGATAAAAGAAGATGTAGTTTGTGTGCTGAGGTTCTGCTCTTCTGTACTACTTCAGCTAGCCCGTGCTACCTTCAGCCTGTGCTGACTCTAGCCTGTGCTACCGCTAGCCTGTGCTAGCAGCTGTCACCTTAGCGGAGGCTCCTGCCAGCGAGGGTCTGCCCTGGCAGCAGCTGCCCAGCGCAGGGAGCGGGATGTGTTGGCTCTGCTGTCCTCCCAGTCTAGGTCGGGTTCTAGTTCTCCTGCTGTATCCTCCCAGTGGATTCCCCCCAGTTCCCTCCCAGTCCGAGTCGTGTTCTACGTGACCCTCCAGAATTCTAACGGTAGAACTTGAGATAGTTTTTGTTAAGCGTCACTTAACTGCTTACCTAACTGCTTACTAGTTTAATGCTCAGGATCGACTCCATTATCCTTCACTAGTTTAATGCTCAGGATCGACTCCATTCTACCATCACTAGTCACGAGTTTAATGCTGAGGACGACTTCATTCTCCATCACTAATCACTAGTTTAATGCTCAGGACCGACTCCTTTCTCCATCTTTAGTCACTAGTTTAATTCTAAGGATGACTTCATTCTCCATCACTAGTCACTAGTTTAATGCTATTCAGCTCCCATTCACTGAACCGTTCGTCTCTGCTGACCTCAAACCCCTTAATTTGGTCTGGAGGCACGATGAGCGAGAAGCAGACGTGTTCTAGAAGGTCTCCCTTCGTCTGTTTCTTACACATCATTGCCTGATCCTGTTCTCTTTTCTTCTTGGTTCAACAATAGTCTGGAGCGGTCGTTTGTGTGGAAGCTGGTACTTGAAGTAAAGCATTGTTGTGAAGTGCATGTCAGGATAGTGTCATCTTGTTTCACTGCACCCTGCTGCTGTTACATAACCCTAATAATACATTTATATCTCCATGCTCCTTATATTCACTGTTTAACAATGTAATAAGCAGTACTTAGCCTCTATCTCTGTTAGCAGCTAGCCTGTATCTCTGTTAGCACTAGCCTGTATCTCTGTTAGCACCTAGCCTGTATCTTCTATAATACTGACCCTAATCCGGTTCTTTCTTGGACCAGGTTGTTTGGCTATGTTTGCCCATTAGGCTCCCTCTACAGGTTACATCAATGTGGGGCCATGGGTGCTATTTCAGAGCTAATCCTCCTGCACTAATGTACTTAATTAAGATAGCCTCAGCTAGCTCTCATCAGTAAGTTAGCAAATCAGCCAACCGAGTGTGTAAACAGCTCAGCCTGCGGCCTTGTGATGGGGAGGAATATAAATAATTAATTGACATGGCTTTTGTTTTTGGTGAACAGGAAGTCCAGTTGTCAGCTATTTAGGTGGCTGCATTCTCAAGCTAGTTAGACTTAGAGTCTAACGCTAGCTAGTTGGCTACACTCCAAAGCTAGCTATGTGACTACAGTCTAAAGCTAGTGATATGGCTCAAGTTTAAAGGTATCTAGGTTGCTGCAGTCTAAAGCTAGTAATATGGCTAAGGTTTAAAGGTAGCTTTGTGGCCTACAGTCTTAAGCTAGTGATATGGCTAAAGTTCAAAGGTAGCTAGGTGGCCACATTCTCAAGCTAACTATTGCTAGGGTCTAAAGCTAGCTAAGTGGCTACAGCCAACCGAGGCAGCATGGTTGGGGGTCGTGCTGACTAGCCCTGGTCTAGGTGGAGTGCCCCCCCTCCTCTCAGTGTGTTCGGTGGTAATTGGAGGGAGAGGCGCTGGTCATTCATGCGCAGTATCCTGGCGGCCCCTGAGCTGAGGGCTGAGAGGGGCCCGAACAAAGGGCCCCTGTTGGAGCCGACGTGAGCCCCCGACCCCACACCGCGCCCCCACCTCCTCCCCACCTCACTGGTGTAACAGGTCAGAGGACTCCTGGTGTAACAGGTCAGAGGACTCCTGGTGTAACAGGTCAGAGGACTCCTGGTGTAACAGGTCAGAGGACTCCTGGTGT
This sequence comes from Melanogrammus aeglefinus, assembly GCA_900291075.1. Lineage (NCBI taxonomy): Eukaryota > Metazoa > Chordata > Actinopteri > Gadiformes > Gadidae > Melanogrammus > Melanogrammus aeglefinus. The sequence goes on along the minus strand of OLKM01002279.1, from coordinate 58,302 downwards.
ATCAGGTCAGAAGACTCCTGGTGTTGTGTAACAGGCCAGAGAACTCCTGGTGTTGTGTAACAGGCCAGAGAACTCCTGGTGCTGTGTAACAGGCCAGAGGACTCCTGGTGCTGTGTAACAGGCCAGAGGACTCCTGGTGCTGTGTAACAGGCCAGAGGACTCCTGGTGCTGTGTAACAGGCCAGAGGACTCCTGGTGCTGTGTAACAGGCCAGAGGACTCCTGGTGCTGTGTAACAGGCCAGAGGACTCCTGGTGCTGTGTAACAGGCCAGAGGACTCCTGGTGTTGTGGAACAGGCCAGAGGACTCCTGGTGTTGTGGAACAGGCCAGAGGACTCCTGGTGTTGTGGAACAGGCCAGAGGACTCCTGGTGTTGTGGAACAGGCCAGAGGACTCCTGGTGTTGTGGAACAGGCCAGAGGACTCCTGGTGTTGTGGAACAGGCCAGAGGACTCCTGGTGTTGTGGAACAGGCTAGAAGGGAGAGCTAGGAGGGGGAGGGCGTGGAGAGGTTTCCTCACGGGTTCCTCAGCAACATCCTCAGGATACCGTGGGTCCTGTGTGTCTGGGGGGGCGGGGGGGCTGGGGCTTGCCGCTATTTCAGTCCCGCCAGGACAAGACTTGGGTGGGGTCGGGAGGCCACTCTGTAAACAGGAAGACCCCGCGCCCAATGGGAGCACTGTTGGAACACAGCCTGTTCTAGAGCAAGACGGGTCCTAGAACCGGCTGTGTTCTAATCTAGAGGCCACAACTGAGGCCTCTCCTGGTCCTCCCAGGTTCCTCCCCTGGGGTTCTGGTTCCTCCTGCTCCTCCCCAGGCCTCCTCAGGGTTCCAGTCCTTTAGGGGCCGTTCTCCAGCTGATTTCGTTGCGTCTCGCCAAACGTTGCGGTGAAATATGCGTTGTTCGTTTTCTGCGCTGAGCTTGTTTTCCTCCTGAGGAGCTCTGAGGCTGGAGACGGGTGGGTCAGTACTTCTTCTTGTGGCTGTCTTTGTGTTTTCTGACCAATGGTATCACGGGACCAGGGCTACCTTACCTACATTGAAGAAGCTCCTAGGTGCTTAGGACAGCAATGTGTAGAGCCGTTTGAGAAGAAATGAACCAGGTTTCTGATCAGGGACGGAAACCGGGGGCTCAGTCATTAAACAATCACCCCCCTGGTGTACACACTCCTGTTAGACCAACTGACGACTCAGGACTTGTAAGGCTCAATATCTGGCAGATATACCCCTTAGTGTGGGGAGATGTAAGGCTCACTATCTGGCTGCATTGAAGAAGCCCCCGGTTCTATGTTGTCCGGCTCCTCCTGGGGGGTTCATGAGAGAGCTGAGGTCCCCCAGACCTGGAGATGGAACCCTAATAAAGTGTCTGTGAGCCTAATGAATGAATGAATGAGTGAATGGATGTGCTGGTATTGATCCTCCAGGTTCCCAGCAGGGAGCTCTCACTATCAACCCCATTCTGTGTTGACTGATCTGACTCACATTTCACACACCTCTCCTCCAGCCAGCCCACATCACCAGCAGCACTTCAGGTCATTCCTCTCCAGAGGGAGCAGATACAATGCCTCTATTGTGTGGTTGTAGTGGAGAATGCGAGGCTCCAGCTTCACCTAGCCTCCACCCGAAACCCTGTTCTGTTGACTCTGGGAGGGTGGAGGCATTCGTACCGCGCTAGCTCATTAGCAAACAAGCCGCTTGGCAACCAGCCGTCACACGCCGAGGCACTAGCATCACGCTAGCTGGTTAGCATTCGGTATATGCTAATTAGCTAGCATCACGTTAGGCAGTTAGCATTCTGTCAAATGCTAACTGCATCTTAACCCCCTTAGCTTTTGTCTATGTGGTGCTGGAGGAGGATATGAAACTGCACCTTTTTATATTAATCTTTTAAAAAAAAGCGTGAAAGTGTTTTTTTACCAGCATAACCACAACCCTAGTGTGTGTGTGTGTGTGTGTGTGTGTGTGTGTGTGTGTGTGTGTGTGTGTGTGTGTGTGTGTGTGTGTGTGTGTGTGTGTGTGTGTGTGTGTGTGAGGCCCACAGAGGGGTCTGAATGCTGCGCTCCAGTGAAAGAGTCTCTGGCTGTTGCCTAGCAACCGGCGGCCCTCTCTCGAATAACCAGCGGCTGGCTGTGTTAGTAAACACAGAGAGATATAGATGTTGGATACTCACTGCAAAGGTGCTCTGCACCACACACACACACACACACACACACGACACAGACAGACAGACAGACAGACAGACAGACAGACAGACAGACAGACAGACAGACAGACAGACAGACAGACAGACAGACAGACAGACAGACAGACAGACAGACAGACAGACAGACAGACAGACAGACAGACAGACAGACAGACAGACAGACAGACAGACAGACAGACAGACAGACAGACTGTCTGTGTGTGTAACTCAATAGAAGGAGGAGGAAGCCTTTGTTTGTACATTGCATCGTTTTCTGTGTGTGTTGATGGTAATTGTGTTTGTGGGATGAAAATGTGTGTGTGGAAAGTAGGAAGTGATATTTATGCTCAGAGTGTGTTGAAGGCAGTTGTGTTTGTGGGATAAAATGTGTGTGTGGAAAGTAGGAAGTGATATTTATGCTCAGAGCTGCCTCTAGTGTTCCTTCTGTGGTCACCGTGGTAACGTATCGGATCAGAGTTCTGACCTCAAGCCCCTCCTCCCTCTGGTGTGTGTGTGTGTGACTGTGTTGTCTCCTGCAAATTTGGTGGTCTTGTTTTCCTATCAATCCGTTGCTCAATCAGCCAATCACATGCCTCCGTTACACCTTCTCACTAGTTTAGTGTTTAAATGTTACACAATGTTGTGTTTAAATGTTACACAATGTTGTGTTTAAATGTTAACCAACATAGTGTTTCGTTGTGGTGTTAGTGGACTTTAGGTGATGGGGGTGTTTACAGGTAGTTTGGGTGGGGGTGTAGTGTGGGTGGGGGTGTAGTTAGGGTTGGGGTTTCTACAGGCTCTGTTGACCTTGTTGTTGAACACTATCTGCTCCTCTCCAACGCTGATAGAAAACAGCCCACAGATGCTCACATATTCTACAGTCTGTCCAAGGACACACACACACACACACACACACACACACACACACACACACACACACACACACACACACACACACACACACACACACACACACACACACACACACACACACACACACACACACCAGGCAGCGGAGGGCAGCTGACAGACTCACGTTGTTTGAGTTTCTCTAACGTAAAGTGGTGGTCTTTCAGTTTCATTGTCACTAAATGGTTTCAGATCCTCCAATCACATCAGAGTTCCCCTTCAGTAGCCGGACCAAACTTCTCTATTCACAGCACTTGGTAATCCTAGACCTATATGATATGGATCTAGATCTAGATATATGTAGCCCTTTAACTTGTCTTCTCCAGTTTGAATCTGATTTGCAGCGGTTTGGCTGTACTGGTTTAAATCAACAGATCCTGATGGTTGTCCGTCTTCTCTCTTTGAGGCTGAATGGAGGTGTGTGGGTCAGTGTTTCTGTGACTCTGCTGAACCGGCTCTCTAGAGGCGTGGGACGGCCCCCCCACGGACCTGACGACCAGGTGGCTCTTCATCACCCTGACAGCACCTCCACCGGCAGCATCCATATTCATAAAGAGAGTCCAGACCCAGGGGGACTGAGAAACGGTCGTCGTTGCCACCTCGATCCAGAGACCTGAGCTCTGCTGGCTGCTGGGGGGGGGGGGGGGGGGGATAGGATGGGGGTCCTGCTTGGCACAGGGACAGCAGGCAGAGTGCTGAGTCGTCACCGGAGCAGCACTCTGTTCTTGTTAACACCGGCCAGCTGTCAGAGTCAGCAGCCACGACCTCAAGCACTTCACCTGGTTACAGAGGTGTGTGTGTGTGTGTGTGTGTGTGTGTGTGTGTGTGTGTGTGTGTGTGTGTGTGTGTGTGTGTGTGTGTGTGTGGTGTGTTGTGTGTGTGTGTGTGTGTGTTGTGTGTGTGTGTGTGTGTGTGTGTGTGTGTGTGTGTGTGTGTGTGTGTGTGAGATGCCTTTCCTTCTGTCACCCTAGACGCCCCATGGCTGCCATGGTAATGGTCTCCAGGAATAGCGACCCGCTTCCAAATAAAAACACAGGCAGCAGAAGGTCAGAGGTCAGCACAACACGCTGGTCTGAGGTCTGTGCCTGCGCTCGATGTAGCTGCTACATGCTAGCATCATAGCATGGCCCATCTCTCTGTGTTCTACTGACTGGTCTGAGGTCTGTCAGCCCATCTCTCTGTGTTCTACTGACTGGTCTGAGGTCTGTCAGCCCATCTCTCTGTATTCTACTGACTGGTCTGAGGTCTGTCAGCCCATCTCTCTGTGTTCTACTGTCTGGTCTGAGGTCTGTCAGCCCATCTCGTGTGTTCTACTGTCTGGTCTGAGGTCTGTCAGCCCCTCTCTCTGTGTTCTACTGTCTGGTCTGAAGTCTGTCAGCCCATCTCTCTGTGTTCTACTGTCTGGTCTGAGGTCTGATGGTCAGCAGTGTGGTCCTGGGTCTGTTCTCTCACATTGAGCACTTAGGGGGTCTTACCCTAAGCTCCTCTCTGACCTCTGATTAACACCCTCACCCCCACCCACCCCACCTCGTAGACCCCCACCTCGTAGACCCCCCCCTCCCCTCATAGACCCCCACCTCATTGACCCACGTCCCTCCACCTGGTGCCAGGCCCTCTTGGACCTCCTCCTCTGTCAGGCACCACTACAACCTGGCTCCATCAGGGTCTTCTCCGTCAGGGTCTACTCCGTCAGGGTCTCCTCCGTCAGGCTCTACTCCGTCAGGGTCTCCTCCGTCAGGGTCTCCTCCGTCAGGGTTTCCTCCGTCAGGCTCTACTCCGTCAGGCTCTACTCCGTCAGGCTCTACTCCGTCAGGGTCTCCTCCGTCAGGCTCTACTCCGTCAGGCTCTACTCCGTCAGGGTCTCCTCCGTCAGGGTCTCCTCCGTCAGGGTCTCCTCCATCAGGGTCTCCTCCGTCAGGGTCTACCCCATCAGGGTCTCCTCCACTCTGGAGCAGCAGGAATGTGAGGAATGTGGGCGTCCTTGCCAGCAGCTCTGAAGGATTCCAGAGGTTTATCGGGACCTCCCCGTCTCCGGACCACCTGGGGTCCAGGAGATCAGCTGGGAGTCTGGAACCCAGAGGATCAGAGAGGAACCCAGAGGATCAGAGAGGAACCTAGAGGAACCCAGAGGATCAGAGAGGAACCCAGAGGATCAGAGAGGAACCCAGAGGATCAGAGAGGAACCCAGAGGATCAGAGAGGAACCTAGAGGAACCCAGAGAATCAGAGAGGAACCCAGAGGATCAGAGAGGAACCCAGAGGAACCCAGAGGATCAGAGAGGAACCTAGAGGAACCCAGAGGACCCTAGAGGAACCCAGAGGATCAGAGAGGAACCCAGTGGAACCCAGAGGATCAGAGAGGAACCCAGAGGAACCTAGAGGAACCTAGAATAACCCAGAGGATCAGAGAGGAACCTAGAGTATCAGAGAGGAGGTACAGGAACTTAGAGGAACCGGTTGGGGTTAGCCATACTGTGCGTTCACACCAAAAGCGAATTGCGCTGCAAAGACGCTTTGGTCGCTCATAAGAAATCGCTGCAAATCTTTCTGTTCGCTTTTGTCGCTCATGACGTACAATTTAATTTTGCAGACGCATTTAAAGGAGCCGTATGCTTTTAGTACAGACAGCCATATCAAAGAGTGAACTCCCATACACTTTGGCCATATTGCAGAGACGGTTTTGCTTGTGGGATAAAGTGCTTCGACAGCAAGTAGGACAGTGATTCCCCTCCAATATATATATTTCAAAAAAATCCTGAAATTACAACAAGCGAGGACAAAAAAACGTTGCGTGCTGTAGTAGGCTAGTTAAAATATGTTTCACTGATCTGCATCTGCAAATCATGATCTGCACTCATTCGTCAAACAAATTGACATTGGCGCACATGGCTAATTTGTATAGGCGCACAGGACTGGCTGGCTCCGCAAGGCAAATAATGGAACATATTTATCTATCTATCTAGGCCTATCTGTCTATCTATCCATCTATCAACGTGTGTAGTTTTAATGTGATGTATTTTGTGTATGTCCAGTCAGACTTGTCTCCCTTGTTCTGTGTGGTCTTGTAGGCTACAGTCCTGAGTGAGCCGAATCACCTAAATGAATTCCCGAGGATTTGTGTCGTTTGGTATTAATAAAGACTTGACTAGGCTATCTATCTATCTAGGGTATTTAATTAAAAATTATTCACCTCAGGCTCCGTGAATTGCGGGAATAGAGGGATAAAAGACAAGCGATATCACTTGTCATTTATCCCTCGTCTTGTCGATTAGTTTGTGTATGTGACGATTTCAAAAACGTGTTTTGTTTAAAGCATGACTACACGCGATTGGTTGGTTAGATTGGTGGTATGGCGAGCAAATGAAAATGATTCCCGCTTAAATACGAGCGTTCTAGATAGCAAATATTTTGTATACTCCCGCTTATCATCACTTTGTATCAAAATCACTATGGATGTTGCACTCATTAACTATTGAACACAAAACAGAAAAACACAGCTGTCATTATCACTGTCACTGACAGCGATATATCGTTTCACTTATGACAAATGTACTTATTGCAAGTCGCTTTGGATAAAAGCGTCTGCTAAATGGTAATTTGTCAGCTGTCTATCCTCTATTAAACTGCATTGAAGTGACACTTTGTTCCGTGCATTATTAATTTGCATTTTTATTGCATTGTTATGCGTGCATTATTCCTTTGCACAACGTATTTTCGATATTTAAAAACGATATCGTCTCATTCAGAGCAAGGAAGATTAGTATGATAGGATCTCGGTTAGCAGGCACGTATCGCGCCTATTTTACAATAATCTCAAACGCTTCATTAACTCACATACAGACCAACCAACCACACGTGACGCCCAGGCCAAAGCCTTTTTGTTGCGATCTCTGAAATGAAAAAGCCTCGGATCTACAACACCGGGTGCCCAGTTACAGCCGCGATTAGGTAGGAACCAAAGTGATGTTCGGTGTTCCCTGGGATCCACGCAAGCGAAGAGCGTCTACATTACGATTGGCTGTCAGTGTCTGGCTGCTGAAACGCGTTATAGTAATTTTTGCATAAAGTTCAGCCGTGTTCAACTTTTTTTGGTCGCTCTGGTCGCTCACCTTTTGCCGCTGGTAGCGTTGGACGCTTGTGTCGCTTTGGTCGCTTTTGCCCATAGAAAGTGAATGACTTCCGGTGATTTGGTAGCTCAATTCGCTTTTGGTGTAAATGCACAGTTAGGGTGAGAGCTAGCGTTGGGGTTAGGGTTAGTTTGGGGTTGGGGTTAGCGTTGAGTTAGGGTGAGAGTTAGCGTTAGGGTTGGGGTTAGGGTTAAGGTGAGAGTTAGCGTTTGGGTTTGGGTTAGCCTAAGGGTTGGGGTCACAGCATGCTCATCTCTATGTTTCCAACACGATGAGCTGAGGAGGAGGGCGCCGGGAGAAACATGGGTCCTTTACATTCTTTCCATGGAGCCGATGTGAAATATTTGAGACTGAAGCCACAATTGATGGTTGAGCATATTTCTGTGCGAGGCAGCAGGCCCCTTGTGTTGTGATCGGAGACTTAGGCTCACCACTGACCCCTAGTGGTCACGTCCCATCCCTGCATTATTTATTTTTATCCATTTCCTTTCTCATAATTGACTCTTGAATAAGTACTTTATTGCATTCAAACTTGTTTGCTTATGTATATATATATATATATATGTATGTATGTATGTATGTATGTATGTATGTATATATATATATACCATTATATATATATACCATTATATATATATATATATATATATATATATATATATATATATATATATATTATATATATATATATATATATATATATATCATATATATATATATATATATACCATTATATATATATATATATATATATATACCATTATATATTATATATATATATATATATACCATTATATATTATTATATTATTATAATATATATATATATATATATATATATTAGGGCTGTCAAAAGATTAATTTTTTGAATCGCATTTTGTCCATAGTTAACTCGCGATTAATCGCAAATTAATCGCACATTTTTTGGCACATTTTTTTCTCGTTTAAATGTACCTTAATGTATTTTTTTCATGTTCTTAATACTTTTAACAACATAAGGGCAAATATACTTGCTTTATGAAAATGTTTATTTAACACTTCAAATATCCCCTTACCTTAAGTGGGATCAAAACATGGTGATCAAAACATGGTGATACAAAGAATAGATCACAAACAAATAAAGTGCATATGTCAAAGGAGGTAGTGTAACTCAACATGTAGAGTGCAGAACAATTTTCTTGAGAAAATTAACATGAAAAGACCATCAATGCAAACATGGCAAGTGAAAACAATACGACACACAGTAAATGAGCTGTTACATTAAATCTGTGTCTCTGCTGTTCCTATATACAGTATTACTTCTATTTCTTTGCACTGAGCCATTTGCTCAAACAGACGAGCCTGTTAACATTCTCTGATGACAGGGCAGCTCGCTTCTTCTGAACAATATGCCCAGACAGTGAGAATAGCCTCTCACACGGCACGGATGTGGCGGGCGTTGCCAAGTATTTGCGTGCAGCGGTGGGCTCTCCGCATCTGCCGTGTGTTTGGCTTGCAAGTGAAATCTCAGACTGGACGTACTTCTATGGTAACTCATTTCAAACCCACAGAAAGTACAGATAACTTTTCCCCTATCGACTGAACCATCCGGCAGTCTTTTAAAGGTGAATTTGCCGTTCCAAGTCCTTTCTCCATTTCCTGGCTTTTCTCACTGTTCCCAAGCTGGCGCCAATCCTGCTTCTTCTTCTGCCTCCCTCTGGATCAAGACTACAGGTGCCACTGACGGCTGTAAATCATACGATGCGCGGGAAGGGAGGCGAACGCTCTTTGTTTACATCTGGAAGTCTCGCGTTAATCGCGCGCTAAAAAAATTAATGGCGTTAAGAGGATGTTGCGTTACTCGTTATTATCTATATATATATATATATATATATATATATATATACACAAATGCATACATATATATATACAAATGCATACATTTTAAAATTCATCGATAGAAATTAGTCTTCTAAGGCCCGGGTCCTTGACCAGTGAATTCGACTGGTGGTTCCTGTTCTTCTGTGAATCAGAAGGATTCAGAAGGGCGAGGTGAACACCAGATGACTGTTCGACAGCTCATCGATCTCGTAGTGAACAAAGGAAACACACAAACGTTGTACCCCCTGCTTTAGACTCATCTAGTATACACTATGTTGCATGAACTTAAACATAACAGCATGACTTTCCTTCTATAAATCATAACTTATTGCCATTGTTGTAGAGATTATCAACTTCTCCAGCTTTTAAATTTCTAACTTATTGGAGTACATTTTTGGATGTTTGATTGCTCGATGTGAAAGCGGCCAGTAGATGGCGCCAGTGTAACGTTGGGACAATGTTCTACCAGACGGCAGGTCCAGAGGTCCACACCAGTTTGTACTCTGACCCTCGGAATAGCTCAGATGCAGCCAGCTGGTCAAGCTTCAGATGGACTCGTATGTTGTTGGTGTTGTCGTTCATTCCTTCTGTTGCAGATTGGTTGAATATCTTTGAATCACAATTTAATCCACATCAGGGGTTGACACTAACGATTGCCCGCTTGCCCGGGGCAACTAAAAATAATATTTGGGCAAGTTGAGATTATTTCTGGTCGCCCGAAAGGGCAAGTGCATTTTTTAGGGTTTGTTCATATATATTCATATATATTTAAGAGTTTCTAAAAACTGCAAAGCAACCATTTTCTTCAGTAAAATCACACAAAATAGATATATTTGCAATTGATCAGCGAGCTGTCTTCTCTTCTTTCGGACAGCGAGTTAACAGACACACAGCGCTAAAGCGCGAACATAGCCCCGCCTCCTGTCACTCACTCGCAGTGCGGTCTCTGGCAGTGATTTGCAGTGATTCAGCACTAGTCTAAGATTGTGTTCCTACTCAATGTCTTCCAGAGTGATAATACCTTGGACATGCATGAAATCCAGATGAAAGCCTGCAGGTCTACATATAACTAGGCGATAGCTTTAATAGGTTGCAACGGTGAACTGAAATCACTTCATAGCGCGATGTGACCATTTGGTATATAAGTAAACAAAGTTAGTTAGTTTTTAAACACGTACTATGTGGAAGCTAACATTCAGCTTCAGTCTGAGCTAGGAGGAGTTTTCTGAGTTCCCCAAAATTAGGCCAGGTGCCTGGCAAAAAGAGGCCTGTTCAAGATTCTGATTTTAATTTGGGCAAGTGAACATTACATTCGGGCAAGTCGAACATGACCTGTACTTGCCCAATGGGCAAGCGCTTTTGAAACCTTAGTGTCGTCAACCCCTGCACATTATCCTATTTAGATGTTAATTCTCATAGGAGCAGGTCCAATGGGCTGAGTGTGTGTGTGTCTGTGTTCACACGCTTGTGTGGGTCCATTCGGGTTGTAGCAGCTGTATGTGTTGGGTCTATTTGGGTGTAGCTCTCTGTGTCTTTTTGGGTGTAGCTCTGCCTGGGTCTAGTTGGGTGTAGCTATATGGGTCTATTTGGCCGTAGCTATGTGTTGAGTCTATTTGGGTGTAGCTATGTGTTGGGTCTATTTGGGTGTAGCTATATGGATCTATTTGGGTGTAGCTCTGTCTGGGTCTAGTTGGGTGTAGCTATATGGGTCTATTTGGGTGTAGCTATGTGTTGGGTCTATTTGGGTGTAGCTATATGGATCTATTTGGGTGTAGCTCTGTCCGGGTCTAGTTGGGTGTAGCTATATGGGTCTATTTGGGTTCAGCTATGTGTTGGGTCTATTCGGGTGTAGATATGTGTTGGGTCTATTCGGGTGGAGCAATGGCTGGGGTACGTCTACTGGTCTGCCCTCTTAAGGTGTTCCATGCAGTGTTGTTGGGATTTCATCTGATGATGTCATCAGGTATCATCATGTTGAACTTATGAGTTATCAATGATTTCAGCTTCTACAGTGAATTCAATTCAATGTGTGACTGTTGAGGCTTGTCAATGACTCTCTCTCTCTCTCTCTCTCTCTCTCTCTCTCTCTCTCTCTCTCTCTCCTCTTCTCTCTCTCTCTCTCTCTCTCTCTCTCTCTCTCTCTCTCTCTCTCTCTCTCTCTCTCTCTCTTTAGGACCTGGAGATCGTGTACTCCTATCTCCACGGTATGGAGGCCTTGTCCAACCTGAGGGAACACCAGCTGAGGTGAGACAGGTTCAACACAGCTACAATAAGACCTGTCGGCCGTGGTCGTCATGGAAACAGGGCACCGGGTGTAATCTAAGGGGTTTTGGACAGGAAGTGATCAGCCGCCATGAGCCGTAGCTTCGGTTCAGAGGAACCAGGGGGGGTCTTGGGATGGTGGATGTGTTTTACTGAGAATCAACAAGATCCTGACTTTAGCCTGTTTATAGTTCTGGGGCAGACTATTATGGACTGCCTTCTGCTGGACAGTCACCATGGGAACGGAGCAGGCTGCTAGGGTCTTTCCCGGCATGCACTCTGTTCATACATGTGGATTATACTGTTACTGCACATGACCCGTACACTGGAACATTCCAGACACAAGCGCGCGCGCTCACATGCAAACACACACACTGTTCCCAAAGAGGACTTCACTTAACTTTAGTCCCTCCCCTTCCAGACGTACACACTCATGTACACACATGAGTCCCAACTCACAAACATAAACGCACACACACACACACACACACACACACACACACACACACACACACACACACACACACACACACACACACACACACACACACACACACACACACACACACACACACACACACACACACGGGGTGTATTGCTGTAGGTCTGTCCACACAGTGTTGTCTGTCTGTGGTTCTTTACTTCCTTTACTTCCTGTCCTGCAGGATGATGTGTGAGACGGTTCGCTACGAGAGACACGAGGCCAACGAGGTGCTGTACTAGTGAGTACTGTCTCTCTCTGTTTCTCTCTCTCGTCCTGATGACCTGTCTTATGTCTCTCTCATGTCATGATGACTTGTCTATCTCTCTCTCTCTCTCTCTCTCTCTCTCTCTCTCTCTCTCTCTCTCTCTCTCTCTCTCTCTCTCTCTCTCTCTCTCTCTCTCTCTCTCTCTCTCTCTCTCTCTCTCTCTCTCTCTCTCTCTCTCTGTCTCTCGTCTCCTGATGACCTATCTGTCTGTCTCTCGCTCTCTCTCTCTTTCTCTCTCTCTTGTTCTGATGACCTGTCTATGTCTCTCTCTCTCGTTCTGATGACCTGTCTCTCTCCCTCTCTCTCCTCTCCCCTCCTGTTGACCTCTCTCTCTCCTCTCCTCTCCTCTCCTCTCCTCTCCTCTCCTCTCCTTTCCTCTCTCTCTATACTCTTGATGACCTTTCTATGTCTCTCTCTCTCTCTCTAGTCCTGATGACCTGGGAAGCTGCTGGTACATTCTGCTCTCAGGCTCCGTCTTCATCAAGGAGTCCATGTTCCTCCCAAGAAGCAGGTAGGAGCAGCTCCTCTTTTTTTTCAGATTCAGATCCTCTCTCCTTCTCTCCTTTCCTCTCTCTCCTCTCCTCTCCTCTCTCTCCTCTCCTCTCTCCTCTTTCTCCTCCTCTCGTCCCCTCTCCACCTCCTCTGGGTACACTGTGGCAGTAAGCAGCTCTGTGGGTATCAGCAGATTACAGCTGACCTCCTCAGCCCAGTCACAAGGGAGCAGAACCAGTCTGAACCAGCCTGCAGCCCAAATAACCAGGCTGAATAGAACCTCATTGAAACAGTCTAAACTAGTCTGCAGCCCATAGAACCAGGCTGAATATAACCTCATAGAAACAGTCTGAACCAGTCTGCAGCCCATAGAACCAGGCTGAATAGAACCAGGCTGAATATAACCTCATAGAAACAGTCTGAACCAGTCTGCAGCCCATAGAACCAGGCTGAATAGAACCTCATATAAACAGTCGGAACCAGTCTGCAGCCTATAGAACCAGGATAAATAGAACTAGGCTGAATAGAACCTCATAGAAACAGTCTGAAGCAGTCTGCAGCCTTGAACCAAGATAAATATTTCTGTAGCTCCTCCACTAAAGAAGCCTTGTGGTGAATGCTGGGAACCTGTGTGAGGAAAGAGCATTTCATGAGCTACTCCCTGCTAGCTACTCTCTGCTAGCTAACCCATGCTAGCTACTCCCTGCTAGCTACTCTGCTAGATACTCTCTGCCAGCTAACCCCTGCTAGCTTCTTCTTGCTAGCTACTCTCTGCTAGCTACTCCCTGCCAGCTACTCTCTGCTGGCTACTCTCTCTACTAGCTAAACCCTGCTTGCTACTCTCTCAGCTAGCTACACCCTGTTAGCTACTCCCTGCTGGCTATTTCCTGCAAGCTGCTCCCTGCTAACGACTCCCCACTTGCGGGGAAGGTGACTAATTATGAACGTCATCACTCAGCCCCCCTGAAGTGTTTAACAGAACTAATCTAAGACTAATCTGAAGGTAATCTAATAAGAGAATTCATTAACAATAAATCATAGCACGAGAGTTTGATGTGTTTTTATAGAAATAATGGCAGAAAACATAATGTATCAAATTATTTATACATCATTCTTATTCATACTTTGACTCGCGTGTGTCATCTCTCAAACACACATACGCACACGCACGCACTAGCACATGTACACACAAACTCCCCCATTGACTGGCAGCTCTGTCACAGGAAGTGAGTCGTGGTAGCCTGGAATGTGAGAGAGAGAGAGAGAGAGAGAGAGAGAGAGAGAGAGAGAGAGAGAGAGAGGGAGAGACTGATTGATTGGACTGAGCACACATTACCACACCCTCCCTCCCTCCCTCTTTCTCCCTCCCTCCTCACTCTCACACACCAGACAGACCAGTAGAAAGCAGAGAGGCCGTGTGTTTCAGAGCTGTGTTTCCCAGTAACCGGAACATGTTTGGACTAATCTCTACTGTTGGATTAATGAGGAGACCTTGATGAGGACTAGGAGAGACCAGGAGCTAGGAGACTAGGAGAGACAAGGGTGAGTTCACCTTAGGAGACCAGGAGCTAGGAGACTAGGAGAGACCAGGGTGAGTTCACCTTAGGAGACCAGGAGCTAGGAGACTAGGAGAGGGAACTAGGGTTCACCGCCAGAGCTGGGACCCGAGGGTCCTGCAGTCCCTGGACTCTGGGCCTGCTGGTCTCTATTGGTTATCTACTGGTCTGTCTGGAGCCACTTGGACTCTCGGTCTCTACTTTAGCCTCTACTCGGTATCTAGTGGTCTGTGTGAGACTGTGTGTGTGTGTGTGGTGTGTGTGTGTGTGTGTGTGTGTGTGTGTGTGTGTGTGTGTGTGTGTGTGTGTGTGTGTGTGTGTGTGTGTGTGTGTGTGTGTGTGTGTGTGTGTGTGAGATCCAGGAATGCTGAGCATGTGTTTGATGTTATTCTGAGCGGTGAGGGTGGCACGTTCTGCCAGCGCTGCAGAGACCTCTGAGGGCGTTTCATCTCTGAGGTTTGATGGGAGGTTTGGTGGAGAAGTTTCAAGAACAGCGAGTCGAGTGAAGAGATGAGCTGTTCAGAGAGGAAGTGATGGGTCTGTTGTCGTCAGCTGTTGTCGACACCTAGAGACACCCCTCGCTCTCTCACCCCCCTCACCCTCTCACCCCCCTCACTCTCCCACCCCCTCACCCTCCAACCCCCCCACCCTCTCAGCGACAGCTCAGTTGTATTTTAGGTAGCTGGAGTCACGAGTGATGGATTCTAGGCGTGTGTTCCTTGCCGTGTGTGTGTGCACGTGTACACAAACAAGTGTAATGAACGCACACTATGAGAGCCGTCACAGGAAACTGATGCTCCATGCACACACACGCATACACACCCACTGATACTCCACACACACAGCCGTCACCGCCATCCCAGAATACTTAATACAGCTTTGTCCTGCTTCCAGCTGGATCCACACACCGTCTCCCACCATCATGCGACCCTAAACTGGGATTCTATACTCGGACACCACAGTCCCCCAGCTCACCTTCAGGCCCCCCCCTCAGCCACAAAACACACTCCTGATGGAGCCGACTGGAACTTAACCAGTTTTCTGGCCTGAGATGGCAGCAGAAGTTCCTGAGCAGACCTCCAGAGGGCGCTGTGGGGGTCCCACCTGAGGAGGTCCAGCTCCTCGTTCACCTTCAGACCGAGTAGAACCCAGAGCCTCAGGGTCTACACGCCGCCTCATCACAGACACGGCTAGGCTAGGCTAGGCTAGGCTAGGCTAGGCTAGGCTAGGCTAGGCTAGGCTGGCTCTCCAGAGGAGCACCACGTCATACCGTCATGTTATTAATCCACTGTGCCCCCAGCGATGTGTAGGTCACACCAGTCCACCTCCCAGTGCCCTCTGTGGTCCTAAACTCTTTGGTTCCATGAGGACCTGTTTGAAGCCTGCCTGGAGGATGGAGGCCTGTAGATGATGGACGTCTAGACTGATGGGACACTGGTGTGGTCACCTGTTGAACTGACCTTCTCCTCCTCCTCCTCCTCTTCCTCTCCTCTCCTCTCCTTTCTCTTCTCCTCTCCTCTCCTCTCTCTGCTCTCCTCTCCTCTCCTCTCCTCTCCTCTCCTCTCCTCCTCCTCCTCAGCTTTGGGAAGCGGTCTGCAGGAAGTTTGCGGCGTGGATGCGAGTGCATCGTTCTGGAACCTTCTGAGATGATCGTGGTGAGTCTACACATACGCACACACGTGCACATGGACACACAGACACATATACACACATTTATGTGAATATATATATATATATATATACACATACACACTCACCGGCCACTTTATTAGGTACACCTGTCCAACTGCTTGTTAAACGCAAATTTCTAATCAGCCAATCACATGGCAGCAACTCAATGCATTTAGGCATGTAGACTTGGTCAAGACGATCTGCTGCAGTCAAACCAACCATCAGAATTGGGAAGAAAGGTGATTTAAGTGACTTGGAACGTGGCATGGTTGTTGGTGCCAGACGGGCTGGTCTGAGTATTTTAGAAACTGCTGATCTACTGGGATTTTCACGCCAACCATCTCTAGGGTTTACAGAGAATGGTCCGAAAAGAGAAAATATCCAGTGAGCGGCAGTTCTGTGGGCGCAAATGCCTTGTTGATGTCAGAGGTCAGAGGAGAATGGCCAGACTGGTACGAGCTGATAGAAAGGCAACAGTAACTCAAATAACCACTCGTTACAACCAAGGTATGCAGAAGAGCATCTCTGAATGCACAACACGTCGAACTTTGAGGCGGATAGGCTACAGCAGCAGAAGACCACCCCGGGTGCCACTCCTGTCAGCTAAGAACAGGAAACTGAGGCCACAATTCGCACAGACTCACCAAAATTGGACAATAGAAGATTGGAAAAAGGTTGCCTGGTCTGATGAGTCTCGATTTCTGCTGCGACATTCGGATGGTAGGGTCAGAATTTGGCATAAACAACATTGAAAGCATGGATCCATCCTGCCTTGTTATCAACGGTTTCAGGCTGGTGGTGGTGGTTGCAATGGTGTGGGGGATATTTTCTTGGCACACTTTGGGCCCCTTAGTACCAATTGAGCATCGTGTCAACGCCACAGCCTACCTGAGTATTGTTGCTGACCATGTCCATCCCTTTATGACCACAGTGTACCCATCTTCTGATGGCTACTTCCAGCAGGATAACGCGCCATGTCATAAAGCGCGAATCATCTCAGACTGGTTTCTTGAACATGATAATGAGTTCACTGTACTCAAATGGCCTCCATAGTCACCAGATCTCAATCCAATAAAGCACCTTTGGGATGTGGTGGAATGGGAGATTCGCATCATGGATATGCAGCCGACAAATCTGCAGCAACTGCGTGATGCTATCATGTCAATATGGACCAAACTCTCTGAGGAATGTTTCCAGTACCTTGTTGAATCTATGCCACGAAGGATTAAGGCAGTTCTGAAGGCAAAAGGGGGTCCAACCCAGTACTAGCAAGGTGTACCTAATAAAGTGGCCAGTGAGTATATATATATATATGTGTGTGTGTGTGTGTGTAGCTCTATAGTAGTGAACACAACATCATTATCCTAGAATCAAGCCCACACACACTGGCTGAGTTGTGCAGTGAGTCACTTTCACACACACTCTGTTGTCATGGCCGCAGGGCGAGAGACTCTGGGCTATATGGTAGAGAGAGAGTGAGAGGGAGCCAAGGGGAGAAACCCTAATGGGTAACACAAGGAGAGCGAGAGGGGTAGAGAGACAGAGAGAGAGCAGTGAGAAGGGAGAGGGACAGCAGTGTGACTGGACTCCAACATGAAGTTAATTCAACCAGAACCTCCTGTCTGTGTGTCTGTCTGTCTGTCTGTCTGTCTGCGTGCCTGTCTGCATGTCTGTCCGTCTCATTGAAGTGGTTGATGATGTTGGTCTCAGCTGTCTTTATGCACTGAGAAGATAAAGTTATACTAGCTGACCCCCAGGAGACAGGTTTAGACCAACTATCACCAGTAGAGGACCAACTACCCCCCCCCCCCTCCCCAGTATCAGACCCCGGCCCCCCAGTATCAGACCTGCTAACCCTCCTACCCCCCCCCCACCAGTATCAGACCTCCTAACCCTCCCCCCCCCTCAGTATCAGCTAACCCTCCCCCCCAAGTATCAGACCTCCTAACCCCCCCACGTATCAGACCTCCAACCCCCCCCCCCCCCCCCCACCCTCAGTATCAGACCACCTAACCCTCGCCCCCCCCCAGTATCAGCCAACCCTCCCCCCCTAGTATCAGACCTCCTAACCCCCCCCCCCCGTATTCAGACCCTCCTAACCCCCCCCCCCACCCTCAGTTATCAGACCACCTAACCCTCCCCCCCCAGTATCAGACCTCCTAACTCTCCCCCCCTCTCCCCCCCCCCCCCCAGGTGACTACATGGAGGAGTCGGAGGAGTACTTCCAGCGCCAGGCGTCCCATCGCCAGTCGCGGCGCCGGTTCCGTAAGATCAACCAGAAGGGCGAGCGGCAGACCATCATCGACACGGTGGACCCCTACCCCCCCGGCAAGCCCCCTGCGGGGCGGAGCTACCACACGGTGAGGCAACGCCCACACCCCCTCAGAAAGCCCCCCGCGGGGTGGAGCTACCACAGGGTGAGGCCACGCCTTCACAGCTCCATCCCCGCCGCCAAGCCCTGATGGACTCCATGCGCTCGTTCTACTGATGTTGGTTCTAC
>OLKM01002279.1:0-35000 GCA_900291075.1 Melanogrammus aeglefinus | reverse complement strand
CATGTACTCATTATATATAATATCAATGTTGTTCTGTTTGTCTCTTTGAACTGCCGTTAATTATATATTAGAAGGTTAGAGTTGGAGAACGGGGAATATGGCTTGGTTGAATAGGTGTGGAAACAGGCCTGGTTTAGCTGATATACAGGTACGTGGTTATATGTCTGAGCAGCATTTTAAGGGACGTTGAATATGGTTGTTGTGGTGTTGTTGGTGGCCTGGTTTAGCTGATATACAGGTACGTGGTTATATGTCTGAGCAGCATTTTAAGGGACGTTGAATTTGTGGTCTTTTGGTGATGTTGGTGGTCTGTTGGGGATGCTGGTGGTCTGTTGGTGATGTTTGACGGTGTGTATGTGATGTGTGATGGATTTGTATGTGATCTATTGTCTCCTCAGCCTCCCAGCATCAGCACTGCTCTTGTCATTTAAATCCTCATTCAGATGATATCTGGCTGTCAGCCCCATCTCTCTCTGCTGTCACAACGGTAACCAAAGGCCCTGGGGGGGCAGGTCAAAGAGTCGCCATGGTTACTGCAGTTGATTGACAGGATGACATCACCGCCGCTGCCGGTGAATCCACCTCTCTGGGTTCATCAGATCTGACTCTGGTTCAAGACTGTAGCTAGTGCTATCTTTAGCTAGTACTGTCTATAGCTAGTTCTATCTATGCTGTCTGTAGCTAGTGCTGTCTGTAGCTCGTGCTGTCTGTAGCTAGTGCTGTCTGTAGCTAGTTCTATCTATAGCTAGTGCTGTCTGTAGCTAATGCTGTCTGTAGATAGTGCTGTCTGTAGATAGTGCTGTCTGTAGCTAGGGCTGTCTGTAGCTAGTGCTGTCTGTAGCTAGGGCTGTTTGTGGCTAGTGCTGTCTGTAGCTAGGGATGTCTGTGGCTAATGCTGTCTGTAGCTAATGCTGTCTGTAGCTGGTGCTGTCTGTAGCTAGAGCTATCTGTAGCTAGTGCTGTCTGTGGCTACGGCTATCTGTTGCTAGTGCTGTCTTTGGCTAGTGCTGTCTGTAGCTAGAGCTGTCTGTAGCTAGTGCTGTCTGTAGCTAGTGCTATCTGTATCCACAACATCTGTTCTGTGAAATAGAGCAGTGCAGGCTTGATAACTCTAAGCAGTCATAATGAATAGTCTCTCTCTCACTCTCTCTCCCTGGTCCTGTTACTATGCCAACAGCCTCTCTGTGCTCTAGCACTGTGGAGTGATAATGACATTACTCTCCCATCTCCATCCCTCCTCTACCTCCTCCTCTTCTTCCATTTTGTAGATTCCCTCTTCCTGCTTCTCTGTTATCTTTGTATTTCTCAATCCTGCTGTGTTTTATCAGTCTCTCTCTCTACCCCTCCTCCTCTTCTCTCTCCTCTCATCTCCTCCTCTCCAGGGGAGGAGGAGATGAAGGGGTAGGATGAGAGAGGAGGAGAGAGGATGAGCTCTCCTCCTCTACTCTCCTCCTCGTCTCCTCTCCTCTCTCCTCATCTCCTCTCCTCTCCTCCTCTCACCATCTCTGCCGGCCAGGTTTAAAACCAGCCTATCTACACTCTCGTAGCCTTGCCGAGTTTCTCCGCCCCTCTCCCCCCTCCCTCCCTCCCTCCCTCCCTCCTCCCTCCCTGGTTCAGTCACAAACAGATCCAGAGCGCTAACAAAGCCGGGACCAATGGTGGCGTCTCCCCCTCTCTCTAAATAGTCTAATGGTGCGTTAAGGCGTGTGTGAGCGCGGAGTGTGTGTGTGTGAGCTCTGTGTGTGTGTGTGTGTGTGTGTGTGTGTGAGCTCGGTGTCTGAGCTCCGTCAGTGTGGGGAGGCGTGTGTGTATGCGCGTGTGTGTGAGCGTCACAGGCGCGAGAGGCGGAGGAGGTGGGAGAGGAGAGCTCGGGAGTGAAAGTGCTGTCAGCCATTTTTGCTATTTTTTTCCCCCCGCTTCTATTTTCTATTTTCTGCCTTTCATCGGCGGGAGGTACTGACAGCGAGGAGCAGGAGGAGGTGCCAGCGGGAGAGGAGCACATAGGTGCTGTCTTTGTGCGAAAAAGGGAAGATCTGAATCTTTTGATTCATCCTCCTGCTCCTGCCGTCTGTGGGAGCAGCGGCTGCCGGGAGCGGGCAGAGCAGGAGACGAGAGGAGGAGACGAGAGGAGGAGAGGAGAGGAGGAGGCGAGAGGAGGAGACGCAGGTTCCTCCTGCCGGTCCAGGTGCTCTTTAGAGGGGAGAAGACAATCACTGTAGCGGGGAGGAAGAGGGAGGAGAAGGAGCGAGGAGCACGCGGAGACCGTAGCAGGGGAGGGAGGAGGAGGGGAACGCGGGTTGAGGAGGAGCAGGATGTGAGATGAGGCTGCTCCTCCTGTGATCACCATGAAGCCGTTAGGAGGAGCTGAGCCTCATGGATCGCCCGGCCACCCCGAGAGGAGCCCGGTGAGTACAGGGGGAGGAGGAGGAGGAGAACCGGCGACCTGCTGACGGTCTGACAGTGCAGAGAGGGTGTGTGTGCGTGTGTGTGTGTGTGTGTGTTAATGTCGACCCCATTAAGTTTAACGACACACTTAGGGGCGACGTAGTTTGATCGTATCGGCACGGCAACGCACAGCCATCAAACCCCCGCCGTGACACCCCCCCCCCCCCCCCCCCCCCCCCCCCCCGCCTGCCAGCTGGCATGGAGCAGGCTGAGGCTGGGTTAGCTTGCGGCTAGCATAGCTCTGAGCTACTCCTAGCATCGCTTGTTCATAATGTAGCTTTTGGTCAAACTGCGAGAAGCAGGAAACTTGACCGGAGCTAGCCCAGCGGCTAGCATAGAGCCAACCCATGGGCTAGTATAGCGCTAGACCAGGGGCTAGCATAGCAGTCGGTAATTGTATTGTATGTATTGATAACATGTCACTACTACAACCGGCATCAGTGGATCTGTTACCCAACACACACACACACACACACACACACACACACACACACACACACACACACACACACACACACACACACACACACACACACACACACACACACCCCCATGCACACACAGACACACACATCCCAAAGTGACCCGCGGACACTGAAGGGGTTCCTGTTTCATATGTTAAGTACACAGTCAGAGGTTCAGCCAGGCTGGACCGAGCTACGTAGCCACATAGCATGAAGCGAATGCTTGCGGCTACCTGAAGTGCTATGTGTTGGAGCTAAAAGAGCTCTTCGTAGCTAGAGCTGGATGAATAGAGTCCAACAGAGAGACATTTTAACCCGGTTGGTCTGGTTGGTCAGAGCAGCACCCTCAGCCTGTGGTGGTGGTCTGTCTGTCCCTAGTGGAGCGTCCCTCTCTCTGTCTGTCCCTAGTGGAGCGTCCCTCTCTCTGTCTGTCCCTAGTGGAGTCTCTCTCTCTCTCTCTCTCTCTCTCTCTCTCTCTCTCTCTCTCTCTCTCTCTCTCTCTCTCTCTCTCTCTCTCTCTCTCTCTCTCTCTCTCTCTCTCTCTCTCTCTCTCTCTCTCTCTCTCTCTGTGTCTGTGTCTGTGTCTGTGTGAGGGGGCTAGATGGAGGCTTCTGGACCCAGTGAGGGGGTCTAGATGGAGGCTCTGGTCCTGCTCATTGCTCAGTCGTTGATGCTGTGGACACTGGTGAATTGACATGTGGATTAAGGACCAGATGGGTCTGCGCGACCTTGGCTCTCAGATTAATGTCAGCGTAAGAGATTGAGTTTGTCTCTCCCTTAGTGAAATGTGGGTGAGAGGATGAGGTGCAGGTGGTGAGGCGGGCGGCCGCTGGTGTTCTGAGGCCGGAGGGAGGGACTCTAATCTCTTGATCCCCACGAGGTCGCCTCCTTCTGGAATGTTCCCTCACTCCTGGAGCGCTGGAACACTGTTGTCGTAGTGACGGCTCGTCGTTGGTCTTGTCACGCTGACGGAGGTGTCAGGTTGGGGGTCAGGGTGGAGGCCTGCTGCTAGACAGTTCCTGGTGGAAGCGGTTTCCTGGTGGTAGTTTCCTGGACGTTTCCTGGTCCTGGTAGTTTCCTGGACGTTTCCTGGGATGGTAGTTTCCTGATGATGGTAGTTTCCTGGTGGTGGTAGTTTCCTGGTCCTGGTAGTTTCCTGGACGTTTCCTGATGATGGTAGTTTCCTGGTGGTGGTAGTTTCCTGGTCAGTTCTTGGTGGTGGTAGTTTCCTGGTAGTTTGCTGTTGGTGGTAGTTTCCTGTTGGTGATAGTTTTCTGGTGATGGTAGTTTCTTGGTTGTTTACTGGTCGTTTCCTGGTCATTTCCTGGTAGTTTCCTGGTCGTTCCCTGGTTGTTTGCTGATAGTTTCCTGGTTGCAGTCCCCCTGGCCGGGGCAGTGGTCTTAAGGCGCTTGTTAGCCGGGTGTCAGCGCGCCGGCTCCAGGATCTGGGTCATTAGCTGTAATCTGAGGAGCAACATCGACGTAGGGCTACACGGAGACGGGCGAGATTTAGAGCGGGTTTAATCCACGGGCGACAGCTGACAGGCAATACCCTGGCTCCGAGTTCCTCCTCTGGCTTCAGTAGGTCACCAGGGATCTGTACAGCATAGGCGTGCTAACAGCAAAGCTAAGGTAGGAGGCTAACCATGTAGCTGTGTGATGAACAGTGTAGGAGGCTAACCATGTAGCTGTTTAGCGCTGTGTGATGTAAAGGGTACATGGCTAACCATGTAGCTCTGTGTGATGTAAAGAGTAGGAGGCTAGCCATGATGCTATTGTGAACGTTGTGATGTATGTGCAGGATGCTAACCATGTATGATATGTCCTGATGTAGCCTGAACTGCGTAGCGGTGCGTAGTGGCTAGCATAGCTTAGCGTAGCGGTAATGGTGCGTGGATCAGTTTCAGAGGAAGCGGGTCAGAGGGGGCCGGCTTATTGACCGCCCCCGGATGACCTGATTAGAGAGAGAAAGGATTGTAGCCCCGGGCGGGGCCACGGAGGAGAAGATGATTATTGACGTCCAGACGCCAATCAGGACCAGTAGAACACAAACCTTCAGGACCAGTAGAACACAAACCATCAGGACCAGTAGAACACAGACCATCAGGACCAGTAGAACACAGACAATCAGGACCAGTAGAACACAAACCTTCAGGACCAGTAGAACACAGACCATCAGGACCAGTAGAACACAGACCATCAGGACCAGTAGAACACAAACCTTCAGGACCAGTAGAACACGGACCATCAGGACCAGTAGAACACAGACCATCAGGACCAGTAGAACCAGCCTCTACTGAGGTCATGTCTGGTGTGTATTTAGCAGCTGGAAAATCCGAGGAGGGGGAGAGAGAGAGAGAAAGAGAGAGTTCAGTAGCGTTGGAGAGGAAGGTGGTGTTCAATCAGCTACGTCACGCGGTGTCATCATACAGAGGTGCTTGAAGTCTTCTGAAGCGGGGTGTTTGAGGGTTGTAAATATTCTGCATCCGGAGGTTCAGGGGCTAAATAAAACATCTGACCATGAAATATTCATATCTGGGCGTTTGAAGCGGTTTAGTGGTGTCTTTAAGGACCTCCAGGTCAGCATGAAAGGCCTCCTTCCATAGATATATGGAAATAACGTAAACATGCAGAAACACAACGCCTGAAATGAGTCCTTTAGAAAGTGATGGTTCTTCATCTCTCTTCTCTGCTCCGGAGAGCTGATGATCAGTGATCTGTCTGTAGAGCTGTCAGTCGACTGCTCTACTGCTGATCAGAGATCAGATGATCAGAGCTCTGTCTGTAGAGCTGTCATTAGACTGCTCTACTGCTGATCAGAGATCAGATGATCAGAGCTCTGTCTGTAGAGCTGTCAGTCGACTGCTCTACTGCTGATCAGAGATCAGATCATAGGAGCTCTGTCTGCAGAGCTGTCATTAGACTGCTCTACTGCTGATCAGAGATCAGAGCTCTGTCTGTAGAACTGTCATTAGACTGCTCTACTGCTGATCAGAGATCAGATGATCAGAGCTCAGTATGTAGAGCTGTCATTAGACTGCTCTACTGCTGATCAGATGGTCAGAGCGCAGTCTGTCGAGCTGTCAGTCGACTGCTCTGTGTAGAGCTGTGTCCAGTTGGTTCGCACTGGGTTGGGGATTAGACTCCAGGCCAACAGGTTCTTCGTGTACAGATCTCAACCTTCTGTCTGTCACTGTGAACACATGAGCCAGTGACTCCATGAGTGAGTCTGAGCTGAGTGAGTGGGTGACTGAGTGGGTGCTAGGTTCTCACGTGAATGGAGGGTGACTGAGTGAGTCCCAGGCAGCGTGTGTGTGTGTGGAGCGCTCTGACCAGTGTGTGTGTGTGTGTGTGTGTGTGTGTGTGTGTGTGTGTGTGTGTGTGTGTGTGTGTGTGTGTGTGTGTGTGTGTGTGTGTGTGTGTGTGTGTGTGTGTGTGTGGCGCGCGTGCGTGTGCAGCTCCCTGCAGACCTGGCCCGGCTCCACCTGGCCGATGGCCCTCACTCCCAGGTGACACACGGCTCCTCCAGCCAATCAGGATGTAGTGTCACCAGTGACTCTGGGAGCAGCAGCCTATCAGACCTTTACCAGGTAAGCCCCTCCTCCCAGGGAGACTAACCAATCATAACTAGTTAGATAACTAGTTAGTTAGCACCCAGCCCTATAACCATGATGAAGGTCTGAGACGAAGGGAACTCTGGTTCATGTTCACTCACTCACTCACTCACTCACTCACTCACTCACTCACTCACTCATTTACTCACTCAGTCATAAGTACATACTCTCTCTTTCTCAACACTCACGCCCCCTCCTGTGTCAGTTGATGGGTGTTAAAGCTATTAGAAGCTAATCCTCTTAGCTCCCTGCCCTCAGCCTATTGGCTGTTACACCGTCACCTGCTGGAGAGGGGAAACAGAGTGTGTGTGTTTGTGTGTGTGTGTGAAACATAGTCTCCCTTTTCCTCTCAGTGTATAAATAGTCATGTTTGTTATCTGCACATCTCTCTCTCTCTCTCTCTCTCTCTCTCTCTCTCTCTCTCTCTCTCTCTCTCTCTGTATCTCTCTCTCTGCTCATCTCTCTCTCTCTCTCTCTCTCTCTCTCTCTCTCTCTCTCTCTCTCTCTCTGGTGGTAACATTCTCTTACATCACCGTTCTCTAATGTAGTTGGACCATGTTAAGTGCTGGTTTATCACCAGCCTGTGTTTTTATCTCTCCATTCTATCGGTGCTTTATACCAGAGCGCCACAGTGTTTGACTGGAGGTCAGGGGACAGATCTATGGTATCTAGATCTATCATTCATCACTAGAGCTGCACACCGCTGGCTGTGTGGGCGGGGAGCGTGTGGGCAGAACGTCTGGCTCAACAAAGACTACTGGTTCTATCCCCGGAAGGTGGCAGTGTCCCTGAGCAAGGCACCTCACCCTATCTGCTCCTCTGAGTTTGGAGGTGTATGAAGGGGTGATTTGGCGTATGAATGAGTGAACACGTGTGTGAATGGATGTGTATGTTTGTGCGTGCATGGGTTGATGTGTATGAATGGGTGGATGTGTGTGTGTGTGTGTGTTGTGCGTTGCTGGGAGTGACCACAGGACACTGGGCGCTACAAGCTGCCCAGATAAACTCTGGCTGTGGCCTTAGCATCCTGACCGGTGTGATTGTCGAACCCAGCCGAGATCGATCCGAAACCAGTGACCTGTCAGCCACGGGGGTCAGAGACTGGGACTGGTGACTGGTCTAGAGTCAGGGACTGGGACTGGTGACTGGTCTAGAGTCAGAGACTGGGACTGGTGACTGGTCTAGAGTCAGAGACTGGGACTGGTGACTGGTCTACAGTCAGAGACTGGGACTGTGAACTGGTCTACAGTCAGAGACTGGGACTGGTAACTGGTCTACAGTCAGAGACTGGGACTGGTCACTGGTCTACAGTCAGAGACTGGGACTGGTAACTGGTCTACAGTCAGAGACTGGGACTGTGAACTGGTCTACAGTCAGAGACTGGGACTGGTGACTGGTCTAGAGTCAGGGACTGGGACTGGTGACTGGTCTACAGTCAGAGACTCGGACTCAGGACTCAAGAGTCTGCCGGTTGTGAAGACCTGTACTTATGGTCTCCTGGTTCTTAGAGTCCACTGCACCACACACACACACACACACACACACACACACACACACACACCCCCACACACACACACACACACACACACACACACACACACACAGGTGCATCATCTTGACGGAGGACTTCTAGTTGTACTACTGGAGTACTCAGAACAGCTACTGATCGCGACGTTGTCACGTGTTATTAGTAAGTATGATTCTTATGTTAAACCTTATTAACACTGATGTTGATGGTCAATCAGAGGGGCGTGGCCTGGCTTTGTGTCTCTAAGCCCCTCCCCCTCTGGCCCTAGCCCCGCCCTGCCACGCCTGGCTTGGTGACAGCTGGCCAATCGCAGGCTGTTTTGAATCATTGATGATGGCACTTTGGTCACATGGTGTTTCAGGAGCAGGGGGGGGAGAGCAGGGAGGAGGAGGGTTGATGAAGAGGAGGAAGGGCAGGTCATTTTGAGGAGGAGGAGGAGGAGGGAGGAAGAGCAGGTCATTCGAGGAGGAGGAGATGCGTCTGTACCGACTGTTTTTTTCTGGTTCTTCTAAAGCTCTGGATGTGGTCCAGTGTGTTCAGGTACCGAGATCTACCCTCTATACATCTATATCTGTCTCTCTCTAGATCTCCATATCACCTTAGCTCTCTGTCTCTCTCTACATCTCTATATCTCTATATCGCTCTCTCTTTAGATCTCTATATCACCTTATCTATCTCTCTAGATCTCGCTATATAACCTTATCTATCTGTCTCTCTCTAGATCTCTATATCTCTATATCAGTCTCTCTTAAGATCTCGATATGACCTTATCTATCTCTCTAGATCTCGCTATATCATCTTATCTATCTCACTCGATAATATATCTTGTCTCTATATCTCCTTATCCATCTATCACCCTATATCTCTAGATATATTTATCTCCCTATGTCTCAATCTATCTCTCTCCCTATATCTCTCTTTATCTTGCTTCTATCTATATCTTTCTTTGTGTCACAAGACAAGTATTTAAAGGTGTCTGTTGTCTGTATCTCAGTCTGCCGTACAGTATGTCTGTCTGTGTGTACAGTGTGTCTGTGCACAGTGTGTGTCTGTGTGTACAGTGTCACTGTGTACAATGTCTGTGTGTAATGTGTCTGTGTGTACATTGTGTCTGTGTACAGTGTGTAGTGTTACTGTGTACAGTGTGTCTGTGTACAGTGTGTCTGCGTGTAGTGTTACTGTGTACAGTGTGTCTGTGTACAGTGTGTCTGCGTGTAGTGTTACTGTGTACAGTGTGTCTGTGTACAGTGTGTCTGCGTGTAGTGTGTGTGTGTGTGTGTGAGCAGTGTGTCTGTGAGCAGCAGGTAGTGCAGGAACACACAGAGGATTGTCAGTTCTTTCGGTAGTTGTGACATTGTGTTGCTGTGCTTGCACATGGCTGTGGAGCTGATGAGATGAAGGGTGGAGCTGTTGAGATGAAGGGTGGAGAGGCGGTGGTGCTGATAAGATGAAGGGTGGAGGAGTTATCTGCTGCTGACCTCTGACCTCATGTGCAGATATGCTGTGTGTCTCCTGGTTTGGATCACTATCCTCGTTCGACCAACAGACCTCTCTCTCTCTCTCTCTCTCTCTCTCTCTCTCTCTCTCTCTCTCTCTCTCTCTCTCTCTCTCTCTCTCTCCTTGAACACATCTCTCTCTCTCTCTCTCTCTCTCTCCTTGAACACATCTCTCTCTCTCCTTGAACACATCTCTCTCTCTCCTTGAAAACATCTCTCTCTCTCCTTGAACACATCTCTCTCTCTTTCTCTCTCTCTCCTTTAACACATCTCTCTCTCTCTCTCTCTCTCTCTCCCCCCCAGGCGACTGAGGGTGACAGCGGGGACATGGACCTCAGTGGTCTCCCTGAGACTGCCGTGGACTCTGAGGAAGACGATGATGAGGAGGAGCTGGAGCGGGCGTCAGACCCCCTGATGAGCCGGGACATCGTGAGGGACTGCCTGGAGAAAGACCCCATGGACCGGACCGACGACGACATCGGTGGGTCCTGGTCCGGGTCCTGGAGCAGGTCTTTGTTCTGGGGAAGAGGAACAGCAGTCTGTCTCATTGGTCTGTCTGGGCAGCCTCGTATGAGGAAGAGGAGGACACAGCCACCCCCCCCCCCTTGTGTTTTCTAGGTCACCCCTCCTCTCCCTCCCACCACATTAAACTTTCATCGCCGCCTTGCGCACGCCTCTGTTGCCGTGCCAACCCCAGGTCAGCACAGCCCAGACTACCGCTGGGGGAGGGGGGCTGGTGTTGGGGTCCCTGGGTTCAGTCTGAGTTCTGTAGCGTCTTAGCTTAGCAGCACTCTGCCCAGCGCAGCCTAGCTCCCACGGCCCTTGAGTTAAGCGGCGCTGTGATGCTAGCTCCCACAGCCCTGGAGTTAAGGGGTTCTGTGTGGCTAATTCCCAGAGCCCTGGAGTTAAGGGGCTCTGGGATGCTAGCTGCCAGACTACAGATTCGATCCCTTATGGGCGGCCTGACGGCTCCAGTTGGTTGGACCATACAGGGGTCAGAGGTCATATCGCCCGAGGCATCAGAGCGGAGCAGCGAGGAGACAAGCTTTCACTGGAGGTTGTTCAGGGTCGCCATCAGGCCGCGCTCATGCATGCTCTCACGTGCAAGCTCCTGTCCAACATGAGACATCAGACTGTCCTCTCTGTCTCCTCTGGCTGTCAGGAATCATCTCAACCTCTCTCTCTTTCTCCTTACTTCTTCATCTCTCTCTCTCTCTGTGTCTCTCTCTCTCTCTCTCTGTCTCTGTCTCTGTCTCTGTCTCTGTCTCTCTCTCTCTCTCTCTCTTGACCTGTCTGTCTCTCTCCTGACCTGTGTCTCTCTCTCTCCCTCAGAACAACTGCTGGAGTTCATGCACCAGCTGCCAGCCTTCGCCAACATGACGATGTCCGTGCGCCGTGAGCTATGTGCGGTGATGGTGTTCGCTGTGGTGGAGCGCGCCGGCACCGCCGTGCTCAACGACGGAGAGGAGGTGGGTGTGTCTACAACATGTTGTGTCTATAACATGTTGTATCATTGTGTATATAACATGTGGTGTTGTGCATACAGCATGTTGTGATATGTATAACATGTTGAGTATATAACATGTTTTAGCATTGTGTATAGAACATATTGTATCATTGTGTATATAACATGTTGTATTGTGTGTATATAACATGTTGTATTGTGTATATTACATGTTGTATTGTGTATATGACATGTTTGATAACATGTGTGTGTGTCGTGTTGTGTGTGTGTGCAACATGTTTGATAACATGTTGTGCTGCTCCAGCTGGACTCGTGGTCGGTGATCCTGAATGGCTCGGTGGAGGTGCTCCACCCAGAGGGCCGGGCGGAGATCCTCTGCATGGGGAACAGCTTCGGGGTCAGCCCAACCCTGGAGAAGGAGTTCATGAAGGGGGTGATGAAGACCAAGGTGGACGACTGCCAGGTACAGACAGACAGACAGACAGACAGACAGACAGACAGACAGACAGACAGAACAGACAGACAGACAGACAGACAGACAGACAGACGACAGACAGGACAGACAGACAGACAGACAGACAGACAGACAGACAGACAGACAGACAGACATTGTTTTGGGTGCAGGTGGGTGGTGTTTTAACCCCAGATTTGGTTTGCTTTGGGTGTAGTTTGTGTGCATTGCGCAGCAGGACTACTGCTGCATCCTGAATCAGGTGGAGAAGAACATGCAGAAGGTGGAGGAGGAGGGCGAGATCGTCATGGTGAAGGAGCACCGAGAGCTGGACCGGACCGGGACCCGCAAGGGCCACATCGTCATCAAGGTGAAGAACCCCCTATAGACCTGCTGGGACCCGGTCCCCCAGGGACCTGCTGGGACTCGGTCCCCCCAGAGACCTGCTGGGACTCGGTCCCCCCAGGGACCTGCTGGGACTCGGTCCCCCCAGGGACCTGCTGGGACTCGGTCCCCCCAGAGACCTGCTGGGACCCGGTCCCCCCAGAGACCTGCTGGGACCCGGTCCCCCCAGAGACCTGCTGGGACCCGGTCCCATCAGAGACCTGCTGGGACCCGGTCCCCCCAGAGACCAGCTAGGACCTATAAAATATCTGGTAATTGTTCAATTTGTTGACAATATGTATCCTCCTCCTCCTCTTCCTCCTGCTCCTCTTCCTCATCCTCAGGGTACGACGGAGCGTCTGACAATGCACCTGGTGGAGGAGCACTCGGTGGTGGACCCCACCTACATCGAGGACTTCCTGCTGACCTACCGCACCTTCCTGTCCAGCCCCATGGTGGTCGGCAAGAAGCTGCTGGAGTGGTTCCACGACCCCAGCCTCAGGGACAAGGTAGGGGTCACGACCTTTACCCTCTAACTCCCAGCCTCAGGGACAAGGTAGGGGTCACGACCTTTCCCCTCTAACTCCCAGCCTCAGGGGCAAGGTAGGGGTCACGACCTTTACCCTCTAACTCCCAGCCTCAGGGACAAGGTAGGGGTCACGACCTTTCCCCTCTAACTCCCAGCCTCAGGGACAAGGTAGGGGTCACGACCTTTCACCTATATAACCCCAAGTCTCCTAGGTAACGTTTGTTGACGGTCTGTCTCCTTGGTAATGTGTGTTGAGGGTCTGCTAGGTGACGTGTGTTGAGGGTCTCCTAGGTAATGTGTGTTGACGGTCTCCTAGGTAACACGCGTGGTGCTGCTGTGGGTCAACAACCACTTCAACGACTTTGAGGGCGACGCGGCGATGACCCGCTTCCTGGAGGAGTTTGAGAACAACCTGGAGAGAGAGGTGAGAGAACAGACCGTTATAACATCATAACATAGCATCATAACATGACGGCATAACCTAGAACAAAGCATCATGAAATAACCTATAAAATCAGAAAAGCATCATAAGCTATAGCATCATAACATTACATCATAGCATCATAACATAACCTATAACATCATAACGTAGCATCATAATATGACAACATAACCTGGAACAAAGCATCATGAAATAACCTACAACATCATAACATAGGGTCATGACATAAGCTATAACATAGCATCATAAGATGACATCATAACATAGCATCAAAACATCATGGCATAGTATCATGACACCATCATAGAATACCGTTATATCATAACCTATAACATTGCATCATAACATAACCGATAACAAAACATACCGGTGTATCATAACCTATAACATCATAACGGCTTCATACCATAACCTATGACACCCTAGCCTGTAACACCATGAGCTATAACACCTAGCCTGTGACACCATGAGCTATAACGCCTAGCCTGTGACACCATGAGCTATAACACCTAGCCTGTGACACCATGAGCTATAACACCTAGCCTGTGACACCATGAGCTATAACACCTAGCCTGTGACACCATGAGCTATAACACCTAGCCTGTGACACCATGAGCTATAACACCTAGCCTGTGACACCATGAGCTATAACACCTAGCCTGTGACACCATGAGCTATAACACCTAGCCTGTGACACCATGAGCTATAACACCTAGCCTGTGACACCATGAGCTATAACACCTAGCCTGTGTGTTCCAGAGGATGTGCGGCCACCTGCGGCTCCTGAACATTGCGTGCGCAGCGAAGGCGAAGGCCCGCGTGGTGACGCTGACCCGGGCCTCGCGGGACGCCCCGCTGGCCTTCAGCCTGCTGGGGGGGCAGGACAAGGGCTTCAGGGTGTTCATCGACGCCGTGGAGCCCGGGAGCAAGGCAGCCGATAGCGGCCTGAAGAGGGGAGACCAGGTCAGGGCCAGGGCTCCACCACTCTCACCGTACCAGACGCCTGGAACAATGACATAAACTCACCTAGTCTGTCTGTCTGCCTGTCTGCCTGTCTGCTGTCTGTCTGTATGTGTAGATCCTGGAGGTCAACGGTCAGAATTTCGAGAACGTCCAGCTGATGAAGGCCAACGAGATCCTGAAGAACAACACCCACCTGTCGATCACGGTGAAGACCAACCTGCTAGGTGAGAGGTCACCGGGAACACAGACCAACCGCAACCTCTATCCACAAATGTAAAAGTAGAAGAAGAATCTCAATTTTAATGTAACATTCATTTAATAAATCTCTCCCTCTTTCCTCCCCCCTCTCCCCCTCCCTCCTCTCTCCCTCCTCTCCCTCTCTCCCCTCCCTCCTCTCTCCCCTCTTCCCCCCGCCCCCTCTCCCTCCCCCTCTCCCCCCCTCCCCTTCTCCCCCTCTCCCCCCTCCCTCTCTCTCCCCCCTCTCTCCCTCCCCCTCCCCTTCTCCCCCCTCCCCCTCTCCCCCTCCCTCTCCCTCCCCCTCTCCCCCTCTCTCCCCCCCCTCCCCCCTCAGTGTTTAAGGACCTCCTGGCCCGTCCGGACCAGGACCCCTCTGAGGGGGAGGTGGAGGAGGAGGTGGAGAGGAAGAATGGCGCCCCCCACCTCCCCAAGATCGGAGACCTGAAGAAGGCCAGCCGCTTCTCCATCCCCGACCTGGCTGTGGACGTGGAGCAGGTCTGCTCTTAACATCACCTCAACATCACATTAACATTACCTACGACATCACATTAACATCACCTTGACATCACCTTAATGTCACAACATCACCTTAACATCACAACATGACCTTAACATCACAACATGACCTTAACATCACAACATGACCTTAACATCAAAACATCACCATAACATCACATTAACATCACATGACCTATAACATAAACAGAGCATAGTAACATGACCTATAACATCAAACAGAGCACGGTAACATGACCTATAACATCAAACCAGAGCATGGTAACATGACCTTAACATCAAACAGAGCATGGTAACATGACCTATAACATCAAACAGAGCACGGTTACATGACCTATAACATCAAACCAGAGCATGGTAACATGACCTTAACATCAAACAGAGCACTGGTTAACATGGCCTATAACATCAAACCAGAGCATGGTAACATGACCTATAACATCAAACCAGAGCATGGTAACATGACTTAACATCAACCGAGCATGTAATGACATCAAACATCAAAGCAGAGCATGGTAACATGACCTAAAACATCAAACCAGAGCATGGTAACATGACCTATAACATCAAACAGAGCATGGTAACATGACCTATAACATCAAACAGAGCATGGTAACATGACCTATAACATCAAACAGAGCATGGTAACATGACCTATAACATCAAACAGAGCATGGTAACATGACCTTAACATCAAACAGAGCATGGTAACATGACCTATAACATCAAACAGAGCATGGTAACATGACCTATAACATCAAACAGAGCATGGTAACATGACCTATAACATCAAACAGAGCATGGTAACATGACCTATAACATCAAACAGAGCATGGTAACATGACCTATAACATCAAACAGGAGCATGGTAACATGACCTAAAACATCAACCAGAGCATTGGTAACATGACCTATAACATCCACATGAGCATGGTAACGATCTATAACAGAACAGCATGGTAACATGACCCTATAACATCAAACAGAGCATGGTAACATGACCTATACACATCAAAACAGAGCATGGTTAACATGACCTATGAACATCAAGACAGAGCATGGTATAACATATGACGCACTGTAACAGGACCTTAACATCAAACAGAGCACGGTAACAGGACCTTAACATCAAACAGAGCATGGTAACATGACCTATAACATCAAACAGAGCATGGTAACAGGACCTTAACATCAAACAGAGCATGGTAACATGGACCTATAACATCAAACAGAGCATGGTAACAGGACCTTAACATGGCTCCCTCCCTCTCTCCCCTCAGGTGCTGGCCCTGGAGAAGAGCAGCAAGAAGGGCAAAGGCGGCACGGTGGGCGGCCGCAACAAGCTCAAGAAGATCTTCGACAAGACGCTCACCAGCATCCTGCCCCCAAAGCCCTACAAGTAAACAACAATAACACAACAACACAATAACACAACGCTCACCAGCATCCTGCCCCCAAAGCCCTACAAGTAAACAACAATAACACAACAACAAGAACACAATAACACAACACTCACCAGCATCCTGCTCCCAAGCCTCAGGTGCTGGCCTGGAGAAAGAGCAGCAACAGAAGGGCCACAGGCGGCACGGTGGGTGGCCGCATCATGCCCCCAAAGCCCTACAAGTAAACAACAATAACACAATAACACAACGCTCACCAGCATCCTGCCCCCAAAGCCCTACAAGTAAACAACAATAACGCAACAACACAATAACAATAACACAACGCTCACCAGCATCCTGCCCCAAAGCCCTACAAGTAAACAACAATAACGCAACAACAAACAAGAACACAATAACACAACACTCACCAGCATCCTGCCCCCAAAGCCCTACAAGTAAACAACAATAACACAACAACACAATAACACAACGCTCAGCAGTATCCTGCCCCCCAAAGCCCTACAAGTAAACAACAATAACACAACAACAACACAATAACAACGCTCACCAGCATCCTGCCCCCAAAGCCCTACAAGTAAACAATAACACAACAACACAATAACAATAACACAACGCTCACCAGCATCCTGCCCCAAAGCTCTACAAGTAAACAACAATAACACAACAACAATAACAATACAACAACAACAACAATAACACAACACTCACCAGCACCTGCCCCCAAAGCCCTACAAGTAAACAACACAAAAACACAACCTCAACACAATAATACACAACAACAACAAAATAAGACAATGCTCACCATCAATAGATATTCATATACTAGACATATATCAGTAAATATTCATATGCTAGACATTTATCAGTAAATATTCATGGATCTAGACATATATCAGTAAATATTCAAATACTAGACATATATCAGTAAATATTCAAATACTAGACATATATCAGTATTATTCATACACTAGAAATAAATCAGAAAATAGAAATAAATCAGAAAATATTCATATACTAGCACTGTAAGTGTGGGCGTGTGCTCAGTGTTCACTTCCTCTCAGACAGGAAGTGCTGGTGATGTTATTGGATGTATGTTGATGGCTTTGACTCCACCTCTCCCCTACACAACACCGCCCCCTGCCTGCGACCGACAGAACTGCTCCCTCACCCCGCCCGCCCTCTCCCTCCTGTTTCCATAGCGACGTGGCGGTGGGCCAATCGCAGGACGACAGCATCGTGGGCATGAAGCAGTCCAAGCAGATCCCGGCGGCGCTGCCCGTCAGCGGGAACCTGTCCTCCTCCAACCCCGACCTGCTGCAGACACACCATCGCATCCTGGACTTCAACAACCAATCAGGTGAGGGCTGACCGCAGGTCACCTGCTCATATACGGTATACAGTATACAGTATGATGTACTCAGTATACAGTATGATATACAGTATTATATACATACAGTAAACAGTATGATATATAATATTATTTATACAGTATACAGTATGATATATACAGTATGATATACATACAGTAACAGTATGATATATAATATTATTTATACAGTATACAATATGATATATACAGAATACAGTATAATATACACTATTATACAGTAAACAGTATGATATATAGTATTATATATATACAGTATACAATATGATATATACAGAATACAGTATAATATACACTATTATACAGTAAACAGTATGATATATAGTATTATATATATACAGTATACAGTATGATATATACAGTATACAGTATGATATATACAGTATACAGTATTATATACATATAGTAAACAGTATGATATATAGTATTATATATACAGTATATAGTCTGACATTTACAGTAAGATGTACAGTATTATACACATACAGTGAACAGTATGATACATACAGAATACAGTATAATATATAGTAAACAGTAAGATATATAGTATTATATAAACAGTATATAGTATGATATATACAGTATGATATATACAGTATTATATACAGTCCCTCCAGAAAAACGTGATTATGCGATCGCATCATTCAACTCATAATCAGCCAAAGTCTGCATATTCATTCGGGGGCCGCATTATTTCCAATTTGCTGCACTTTCAACGCATAAATGGCCAATTTCTGCGCAAAATATGCGGGGCTTGCATGATTTCAGAATCCCCGCATTTTCGTTGCAAAAAAGGTTAGGGTTGAGTGGTCCCCTGTGCCCCCCCAGACCTCTGGGACCAGGTCCCGGGGTCTAGAGTACTGAGTGGTCCCCTGTGCCCCCCCAGATCTCTGGGACCAGGTCCCGGGGTCTAGAGTACTGAGTGGTCCCCTGTGCCCCCCCAGACCTCTGGGACCAGGTCCCGGGGTCTAGAGTACTAAGTGGTCCCCTGTGCCCCCCCATACCTCTGGGACCAGGTCCCGGGGTCTAGAGTACTGAGTGGTCCCCTGTGCCCCCCCCCCAGACCTCTCGGACCAGGTCCCGGGGTCTAGAGTACTGAGTGGTCCCCTGTGCCCCCCCCAGACCTCTGGGACCAGGTCCCTGGGTCTAGAGTACTGAGTGGTCCCCTGTGCCCCCCCAGACCTCTCGGACCAGGTCCTGCGGGTGTTCAAGGCGGACCAGCAGTCGCGGTACATCATGATTGGGAAGGACACCACGGCGCGGGAGGTGGTGGCGCAGAGCATCCGGGAGTTCGCCCTGACCGCCGCGCCCGACGCCTACTCGCTGTGCGAGGTGTCCGTCACCCCAGAGGGCGTGATCAAGCAGAGACGCCTCCCGGAGCAGCTGTCCAAGCTAGCCGACCGCATCCAGCTCAGCGGCAGGTTAGACCCGCACACTCTCCCTCCTGACTCCGACTCCCCCTCCCTGACTCCCCCTCTCTGACTCCCTTCCTCCTGACTCCCCCTCTCTGACTCCCTCTCTGACTCCCTCTCCCTCTCTGACTCCCCCCCTCTGACTCTCCCTCCTGACTCCCCTCTGTGACTCTCCCTCCTGACACCCCCTCTCTGACTCCCTCTCTCCTGACTCCCCCTCTCTGACTCCCCCTCCCCCTTCTGAGTTGTTTCCCTTCTTCTGCAGAAAAGAAGCGCGCATAAACAAAGTTTGATTCGATCTGCAGCCAGCCTTCCCCCGTCTCCGCGGTAACCCCTCCCCCGTCTCCGTGGTAACTCCCCCCCCCCCCAGGTACTACCTGAAGAGCAACATGGAGACGGAGACGCTGTGCTCGGACGAAGACGCCCAGGACCTCCTGCGGGAGGGGCAGATCTGCCTGCTGCAGCTCAGCACGGTGGAGGTGGCCACGCAGCTCAGCATGCGGGCCTTCACGCTGTTCTGCGCCATCGAGCCCACCGAGTACATCGACGACCTCTACAAGCTGCGCTCGCGCCCCGGCCCTGCCGCCCTGAAGCGCTTCGAGGACGCCATCAACCAGGAGACCTTCTGGGTGGCCAGCGAGGTGACGCGGGAGCCCCACCAGCTCAAGAGGATGAAGACCGTCAAGCACTTCATCAAGATCGCCCTGCACTGCCGCGACTGCAAGAACTTCAACTCCATGTTCGCCATCATCAGGTGAGCCTCAGGGGGCCGGCTGGGGGTCTGGTCTGGGGGTCTGGGTGGGGTCAGGGGGTCTGGGCGGGGGTGGGGGGTCTGGGGTGGGGGTCTGTGGTGAGTTGGGGGGGTCTGTGACGGTCTGGTCTGGTGGTCTTGGGGGGGTTCAGGGGGTTGGGGGTCTGTGACGGTCTGTTCTGGTCTGGGGGTCTGGTCTGGGGTGTGTGATGGTCTGGGGGTCTGTAGGGTTAGGGGGCTTCACCCAGCAGTTTGATTCCCAGCTCAGGTTCTCTTGTTCTTCCACCACTCAGCCATATGAACCCACGTGTACCTGTAGCCTCACTCCTCTGCCCTCTGCCCTCCCAGTGGTCTGAACCTGGCCCCGGTATCCCGGCTGCGGGGGACCTGGGAGAAGCTGCCCAGCAAGTACGAGAAGCTGTTCGGGGACCTGCAGGACCTGTTCGACCCGTCCAGGAACATGGCCAAGTACCGCAACGTGCTCAACAACCAGAACCTGCAGCCGCCCATCATACCGCTGTTCCCCGTCATCAAGAAGGACCTCACCTTCCTCCACGAAGGTAGACCCCGCCCCCTAGACCCCTACCCCCTAGACCCCACCCTCCTTCCACCATCACACCCCCTTACCCCCACCCCCTACACTCCACCCTCCTGCCCCTCTTCACCTCCTACTCCTCTTCACCTCCCCCTCCCACAATGCATTGCGGCATGCGGACGACCTCCTGACATGCCGTCTGTCCCCAGGGAACGACTCCAAGGTGGACGGGCTCATCAACTTTGAGAAGATGAGGATGATCGCCAAGGAGATCCGCCACGTGGGCCGCATGGCCTCCGTCAACATGGACCCCGCCCTCATGTTCAGAACCAGGTACCCTCTAGAACCAGGTACCCTCTAGAACCAGGTACCCTCCAGAACCAGGTACCCTCCAGAACCAGGTACCCTCCAGAACCAGGTACCCTTTAGAACCAGGGCTCCTCTAGAACCAGGTACCCTCTAGAACCAGGGACCCTCTAGAACCAGGTACCCTCTAGAACCAGCTCTCTAGAACCTGGTCTCCTCTAGAACCAGCATCAGGGCTCCTCTAGAACCAGGACCAGGTCTCCTCTAGAACAGAACCAGGACCAGTTCTCCTCTAGAACCAGGTTCCCCATGGCCCAGTTCCTGTATTAGTTCTGTACCATGTGCAGCAGCCCTACTGCCCGCCTCGCTAGCATCACTGGTTCAGCTCAACAAGTCCACGCCTCTACTTCAGCAGCCGTCTCCTTGACGACCGTTTCCTTAGCAACCGGCTCCTCCCACTCTGTCTGTCTAGCGTGTGTTGCTGGTGGCCTACGTGTTTGTCCAATCATATCCTCTCTCTGGGTCTGTGGGTCATGTGACGTCCTCTTCCTGGTTCTGTGGTCATGTGATCCCTCTGCTCCTCATGTGATTGGTTACTGCTTCTCTTTGGTGATCTTGGTGATCTGTCCTGTCCTAAGCTTGTCTTCTCTCTCTCCCACACACTCTCACTCTCTCTGACTCTCTCTCTGACACTGTCTCTCTCTCTCAAACACACTCACTCTCGCAAACTCTCTTACACTTTCTCTCTCTCTCTCTCTCTCTCTCTCTCTCTCTCTCTCTCTCTCTCTCTCTCTCTCTCTCTCTCTCTCTCTCTCTCTCTCTCTCTCTCTCTCTCTCTCTCTCTCTCTCTCTCTCTCTCCCCCCCTTCATTCCTCTCTTCCTGCTGCTGCTTCTCTGTGGTGACTTCCTGTAGGAAGAAGAAGTGGAGGAGTTTAGGGTAAGTCTTCAGCGCCCTTTAACCTCTGACCTTTAACCTCTGACCTGTCCCCTTTAACCGCTGACCTCTCCATGGCCTTGATTTCTGCTACTTCCTTCAGCGCTTGCCCTTGATTTGTCGCCCTAACCTGATGTCACTCTAGCCAAAATCAGCTCCTCCCATCAGACAGCTGCATCTAAGACCAGGGGTGCCCCCTACGTTGGTCAGGATCGACCGCTCCATCAGTCCAGCGCTCAATGACCATTTGGGAACTTACTCACTCAAGTATCCAACCATGAGGACACGGGCCACCTCCTCGACATTATCTGGCTCTCGAGACTAGCTACCAGCAGCTACTGTCCGGACTATGAAACGACCCGCTCCATCAGTCCAGGGCTCAATGACCATTTGGGAACTTATATACTATATATTATATATATAGTATATATGAACAAATATATATTTAGTATTTTTTTATGCAGGTAGTTCATTTTGACCTGCTCATTTTGAAAGTAGCTTGCAAGCCTGAAAAAGTGTGGGTACCCCTGGACTATACCGTAGAGACTGCTGTATATGTACTCTGCTGCTCTATACTGTAGAGACTACTGTTTATCTACTGTACTGTAGAGACTACTGTATATGTACTCTACTGCTCTATACTGTAGAGACTACTGTTTATCTACTGTACTGTAGAGACTACTGTATATGTACTCTACTGCTCTATACTGTAGAGACTACTGTTTATCTACTGTACTGTAGAGACTACTGTATATGTACTCTACTGCTCTATACTGTAGAGACTACTGTTTATCTACTGTACTGTAGAGACTACTGTATATCTACTCTACTGCTCTATACTGTAGAGACTACTGTATATCTACTGTACTCTACATTAGAGACTACTATATATCTACTGTACTCTACATTAGAGACTACTGTATATCTACTGTACTGTAGAGACTACTATATATCTACTGTACTGTACTCTACATTAGAGACTACTGTATATCTACTGTACTGTACTCTCACTCTACTTGTGGATGCTGTTGGTTTGAGACGTGCATCTGTCTGATGGCTGGAACTCCTACTGGAAAGTGACTGATGGCTGATTGGTTTGTTTGAATAATCGGATGCATGCAGCAGCCGTGTGACCAGATGTTTAGAACAAACAGTTTGCATCCAGTGGTTTAAAATAGAACCGAGTGCAGCTGGTGTTTAACTGAGAGCTGAACTCTAAAGCAGATCATGTGACTCCACAACCTGCTCTCCTATTGGCTAACCGACCTCAACCCTTTAACCTGCTGCCAATGCCTGGAATGTCACAAGTTCCTCTCTGCATGTCATTGTATGTTGCTGTTTTTACACACACACACACACACACACACACACACACACACACACACACACACACACACACACACACACACACACACACACACACACACACACAGGAGGCTGAATATAAAACTGCATATTTATCTTGTCTCTTTTGTGTTTCTGTCGTCTGTGCGTCTGCAAATGTGCACATCTCTTTGTTTGTGTTTGTATGGGAATGCACCTTTTATTATGGTGGTGTGTGCACGACCTGTGTGTGTGCGTTTGTGTGTTCCCTTTTTGTGTTCTGTGCGTGTGTGTGAATGTCTGTTTGTGTTCTCTGTGTGCGTGCGGTTTGTGTTTGTGTGTGGTGTTTGTTTGTGGGTGTGTGTGTTCTCTGTGTGCGTGCGGTGTGTGTATATGTTCTCTGTGTTCTGTTTGTGCGGTGTGTATGTTCTCTGTGTGTGTGTGTGTATGTTCTCTGTGTGTGCGTGCGGTGTGTGTGTGTTCTCTGTGTGTGTGCGTGCGGTGTCTGTGTGTGTATAAGCAGGTCTCTGAGCCAGGGCAGTGCCAACGCGGCGGTGCTGGACGTCAGTCAGGCCGGCGGCCATAAGAAGCGCGTGCGGCGCAGCTCCTTCCTGAACGCCAAGAAGCTGTACGAGGACGCGCAGATGGCCCGCAAGGTGAAGCAGTACCTGGCCCACCTGCGGCTGGACGACAGCGAGGACAGCCTGCAGGCTCTGTCCCTCCAGTGCGAGCCCTCCGTCTGCACGCGTGAGTCCCCCGCTGGAACCTCACACACTAGAACCTCAAACAAGAACCACGCTAGAACCTCACACAGTAGAAACTCACTAGAACCTCACACACCTCAAACTAGAACCTCACACACTTGACCCTTACACACTCGAACCTCAAACTAGAACCTCACTAGAACTGCGCTTGACCGTTACACAGTAGAACCTCACTAGAACCTCACACACTAGAACCTCAAACTAGAACCTCACTAGAGCCGCACTAGAACCTCACACACTAGAATCTCAAACTAGAACCTCACACACTAGAACTTCACTGCAACCTCACACTAGAACTGCGCTAGACCCTCACACACTAGAAGCTCGCACACTAGAACCTCACTAGAACTTCACTAGAACCTCACACACTAGAACCTCAAACTAGAACCTTGCAAAAAACCTCACACACTAGAAGTTCCAACACTAGAACTTCACACACTAGAACTTCACACACTAGAACTTCACACACTAGAACCTCACTCGAACCTCACACTAGAACCTCACACTAGAACCTCACACGCTAGAACCTCAGGCTAGAACCTGCCATATGCTAACTGCTAACGGCTAATGTCTCTCTCTCAGTCCCTAAGATCCCGAGCGGGCGGCGGTCGGACACGTCTCCGGTGGTGGCGCGGGCGGCTGGCCAGCAGCGCGGGCAGCTAGCGCGGGGTGGCCCCGGCCTGCAGGTTCCCGCCGTGGCACTCTACCCCTCCCGCAAGAAGGTCCCAGTGAAGGACCTGCCCCCCTTCGGTGAGACCTGGAGGGTCACTACACTGCACTCTGCCTGGTTGCCGGCCGTGTGTGCCACTGCACTCTGCTGCTACCTGGTGGCTGTGTGTACCACTACACTCTGCTTCCACCTGGTGGCCGTGTGTACCACTACACTCTGCTTCCATTGGTGGCCGTGTGTACCACTACACTCTGCTTCCACCTGGTGGCCGTGTGTACCACTACACTCTGCTTCCACCTGGTGGCCGTGTGTAACACTGCATTCTACTCCACAGGCACCAGCTCTCCTCACTCCCTGAAGAAGATCCTGTCTCTGTCGGAGGAGGGGACCGACAGACAGAGGAGACCCCAGGAGGACACGGTGTCCAACACCTCCTCCCAGCTCTCCTCCCCGCCTACCTCCCCTCAGAGCTCCCCCAAGAAGGGTAAGACCGTCTCCATGGTCACCACCACAAGGACACCCCATTGTGATGGTTGACTGATTTGTTTGCAGGCAAGAGCCGACAAAATTGTACCTACGATTAATATTTAAGTTGCTTTTTCGCAAGCCAGAACAGGCCAGTACAGGCCAGTTGACTGTTGGACTGGGAGTGGTGAGAGGGATTCAGTAGGTCTCAATCTGCCACCTGGACCATTAACATCTCACCCACTAGGTTGTGTAACACCCAGTACACCCAGTAGGGCGTGTTTGAATGATGCAAATCCATCCCTTAGAGAAGTGTGTCTCGCAGTACATTATTCACGTTCACATGAATTTCTCCCTACCCCTCATCCTCCTCCCTCATTATCTTACCTTCTGCTCCTCCTCTTCCTCCTCCAACTCCTCCTCTTCCTCTCCTCCTCCTCCTCCTCCTCCTCCTGCTCCTCCCCAGGTGTGCCCAGAGGAGGTGAGAGCTACGCTGAGAGTGGTGTCCACAGCGACGTCTCCTCCCGCTCCAGCCTCCTCAGCACCTCCTCCTTCGACATGCAGGAGCAGCGGAGGCAGCGGAGCTCTGGGGGGGCGGACCCTGCCCTGGGGGGGGGCGGGGCCCGACTGGAGAGACGGGCCACCACCGACCCGGACCAGTACAGCCTGGGGTAGGAGCACGCACACACACAAACACACACACACACACACACACACACACACACACACACACACACACACACACACACACACACACACACACACACACACACACACACACACACACACACACACACACACACACACACACACAAGGACATGTGCACACAGACACACGCACGGGCACACACTTGTACACACACACACAAGGCTCAGAGCTGTACTGAAGCTTTCCTCTTTCATCTCTTTGAGTTGACCTCTCTCCCCCCCCCCCCCCAGCTCCTACTCCTCCATGCAGGACTGCCGCTCCCTGTACGCGGGGGGGCCCACGGTGCTGTCCTCCCCTAGCAGTGAGGAGCTGACGGGGGACCAGGGCGACCGGGTGTCCCTGGACGCAGCCGACAGCGGGCGTGGCTCCTGGACCTCCTGCTCCTCGGGCTCCCATGACAACATCCAGACCATGCAGGGCCGCAGCTGGGAGACGCTGGCCTTCGTGGCGGGGGGCGGCGGCGTGGTGGGTGGGGGGGGCGGAGTCCCGGCCGGGCTGTTGGGCCGCCCAGACCCGCGGCAGCTGGGCGTCGGCCAGCTCCTCCTCCTCCTCCTCGGCGGCCTACTGGGGGGAGGAGTCGGAGGGGGACACGGGCACCATCAAGAGGAGGGGCGGGAAGGAGGTGAACGCCGACGGGGAGACCAGCAGCATCACCTCCACCGGCTCGGAGGACGCAAAGCACCGCGCCACGCCCTCGCCCGTCACCACGGGGGGCAAGGGGCTGCTGGGTGAGGCCCGCAGAGTCCTACCGCACCCTACTGTAGGCCTACTGCACCCTACTGTAAGGCCTACCGCATCCTACTGTAGGCCTACTGCACCCTACTGTAAGGCCTACCGCACCCTACTGTAGGCCTACTGCACCCTAATGTAGGCCTACTGCACCCTACTGTAGGCCTACTGCACCCTACTGTAAGGCCTACCGCACCCTACTGTAGGCCTACTGCACCCTACTGTAGGCCTAC
Source organism: Melanogrammus aeglefinus (assembly GCA_900291075.1). NCBI lineage: Eukaryota > Metazoa > Chordata > Actinopteri > Gadiformes > Gadidae > Melanogrammus > Melanogrammus aeglefinus. Next base: position 8,845 of record OLKM01002279.1, on the reverse strand, counting down.
TGCACCCTACTGTAAGGCCTACTGCACCCTAATGTAGTCCTACCGCACCCTACTGTAGTCCTACTGCACCCTACTGTAAGGCCTACTGCACCCTAATGTAGTCCTACCGCACCCTACTGTAGTCCTACTGCACCCTACTGTAAGGCCTACTGCACCCTAATGTAGTTCTACCGCACCCTACTGTAGTCCTGCATCCATACAGCTATATAGATAGGGGGAGGGGTGTGTGTGTGTGTGTGTGTGTGTGTGTGTGTGTGTGTGCGTGCGCTGAACTGACCCGTGTTGCTCTGCGTCCGGTTGCCGTAGCGAGGAAGGACGGGCGTTACCGGGAGCCCCCCCCCCCCCCCCCGGGCTACACGGCGCTGGCCGCCGCCGAGCTGCCGGACGCCCCGCCCTCCCTCCCGCCACACCCCCGTCGCCACGACGATCGCCGGGCCCCCCTGCAGCCGCCGGCCCCCCGACTACAGCACGGCGCTTCAGCGCTCCCGCATGGTCACTCAGTCACCTGACCCTGCACGGCCCCCCGCCCCGGGCCCCCCCACGGCCCCGCCCACGGCCCCCCCCGCCCAGAGGAGGAGGAGGAGGGTGAGTCTTAGTGAGGCCCAGAGGTGAGAGGTCAGGGAGGTCCGGGGGTCACGACCCTGCATGCTAGAAAACTAGAACTCCCCCGTAGCCCCACTGAACTACAACCCCCATCACATCCCCAGGGTGTACGGTGGGCTGTCCCCACGGTTACCAGACCAGTGATCCTCACACCTCCGCTGTCTCCCGCCTGTCCGTAGAGCTCCTGCATGGAATTTTCTAGATGTTCCGTATGAGACGGTGGCCTTAGAGAGACTAATGCTCTCTCTCTCTCTCTCTCTCTCTCTCTCTCTCTCTCTCTCTCTCTCTCTCTCTCTCTCTCTCTCTCTCTCTCCTCTCCTCTCTCTCTTCTCTCTTCTCTCTCTCTCTCCTCTCTCTCTCTCTCTTCTCTCTCTTCTCTCTCTCTCTCTTCTCTCTCTCTCTCTCTCTCACTCTCTCTCTCTCTCTCTTCTCTCTCCTCTCTCTCTCTCTCTCTCTCTCTCTCTCTCTCTCTCTCTCAGACGATGAACAGGTGTCTGCAGTCTGAAGGGGGCGGGTCTTCCTGCAGTGATGAGAGGCTCCGCCCAGTAGAAAGGGGCGGGGTCAGAGACTGACGTGTAGAAGGACCAATAGACTCATCATCAGTTACGTACGTGCCTGCGGCCTCTGATTGATGGAGCTGCCGCCGGCCCTGCCCCCTGCCTTAAAGCATCTCTACTGTGAAGACGACGGACTTCTGGCACTTTGGACGGAGACTTCCTGTTAGAGAGAGGGAGGCTTCCTGTTAGAGAGTGGGAGCCCTGGTTGCCGTTAGTAACGGACACAACCGACTGTTGCCATCGGCGACGGACGCTGAATAAATCAAACTGACGTGTTGAGCCTCATCTGCACTTTGTGTTTTAGTACGAGATCAAAACCCAACTTCCTGTCTTACTTCCTATCCCACCCCCCTCGGCTTGTCTCTCTTCCTGGACTCTGAGAGACACCCCTTCCCCCCCCCCCCCCCCAACACCAGACCAGTATTAGTACACAAACACATACACACACGCACACATGAGCACACATCAAGACACACAACAACACACACATCAACATACACAATAGCACACGCACACAGATTAAAACGTGCACACTGGACCACAACCACGGATCAAATGGCACTTTCAGCACAGCAGCGTGAGGTCAGAGGTCAGCGTGAGGTCAGAGGTCAGCATGATCAAACGCTGTTCCAAACTCAATGTTTTTAATCGACTGATGAAGGTCAAAGCACAGAGCCGCGTTACTGCGCCTCTGCACCCGGTCCTGGTCCTCACCCGAATCCTGGTCCTCACCCGGGCCCTGGTCCTCACCCCGGTCCTGGTCCTCGCCCCAGTCCTGGTCTTCAGGGTCCTGGCCCTCAACCCGGTCCTGGTCCTCAAACCAGTCCTTGTCTTCAGGGTCGCTGACCCCTCGATGACCTCTGAGGTGAACCAGCGGTGACCCCTGATGATCCCAGGTGACCCCTGTTGACCACTGCGGTGACACTAGGTGATCCCTGCGGTGACCCCCGCTGACCCCTCGGCCGCCGGTCACATTGACCAGCGCCGGAGGCTCCGGTAGATGAAGAAGAAGAGTTCCCCGAAGGAAGCTCTCAAAGGTTTTGGATTAATTCTCTGACTTTGTTATTGTCATTTTTTGTAATGGCTGCCGATGGATTGTGGGTAAAATGATGCGTTTGTAAACCGTGGTGAGATCATGTGTATATTAGCACCCGTTTGATAAACAAGTTGCACAACAAGGAGAGCGCAGACGCCGGTTGAGCGGTCATCCCTACATTATCCCCATGCTAATCCCACATGCTAATACCCATGCTAGTCCCACTGCTAATCCCACTGCTAATCCCTTCAATATCCTTATGATAATCCCAATGCTAATCCCACTGCTAATCCCACTGCTAATCCTGTCAATACCCTGATGCTAATCCCACTGCTAATCCTTTCAATACCCCAATGCTAATCCCAATTCTTATCTGATCAATATCCTAATGCTGAACCCTCCATAGACCCAAAACCTATCCAATGCTAACCCTTTCATACTGCCAATGCTAATCTCAAAGCTAATACCCTCATAATCCTAGCGCTAATAACAATGCTAATCCCTCCATAGACCCACCGCTAATCCCTAAAATAATCCCTTAATATGATAATCCCAATGATCAACCATCAAATTCTCAGTGCTAATTCCAGATTAATCCCATCACTGATCCCAATGTGTTCCCAGCTCTAATCTCTGAAAGTCCCACTCTACTCTAGTCCCACTCTAATCTAATCTCACTCTAATCTCTGCATAGTCCCACTCTAATCTCACTCTAGTCGATTTCCACTCTAATCTCTGCATAGGCCTACTCTAACCAGTCCCACTCAAATCAGTCCAAGCTCTAATCTGTCCCAGCTCTAATCAGGCGTAGATCACAGCTCGTCAGCCTAGTGGTAGAAGTGTGTTTAATGACTGATGTCAAAGACGATGTACATTTAACTGTCCCCCGCATCATCATTTCTCGTGATACTTCCACATGTATGTCTTTTAAAAAGACAGTTGATGAAGTATGTATCTGTTGTTTTTTTTGTATTTTTAATACAATAATTGTAAATATTGGTTCTATTTTTGTTCAAATGTACTGTTTATGCCTCAACCTCCAGTGGAACGCTGGAGATCAATAAATACTGCGTTAAGAAGCCACCGCCTCACACTTCCTGTTCACGACTTCCTCTTCTCTACTTCCTGTTAGCCACTTCCTGTTATCCATGCCCTCTTATCCACCATGGACCTATTAAGGACAGCGAATTAAAAAATGGCGCACATTCATTCCTATGAAAACTGCTCAGTGGCGCAGGGCAACATCAAGGACAGATTTGCTTCAGCATCACGGGAGCCAGCCACGCCCTAGTGCATGACGTGCCGGATGCGGAAATATTCTTGTTGTCTAGCATTGTTAGCATTGTAGCATCGTAAGGGAGAGATCTGTTTACACATCCCTCGGTGACTTTAAGTGATAAAAAGTTATCACAGTACCTAAAAAGCATCAAAGTCATTTGATGAAAAACCTCGGACACGAAAAGTTAACGGAGCCGTGCACTGATGCAGGGCCGAATCAACATTTGTTTCACTCCGACTCCTTTCAGCTGCCCCCCCCTCTTTCTTCAAAAAATGAGGAAATAAAACGCTTGAGGTGGCGTTTTGAAAAGAGAAAACATACATTTTATTGGTACATGGTATAAAGATAATTATGAGCCTTTGATATCCAGACATTTTTTACTGGGACACATTCCTGTTCCCCACTTGTATTGGAGTAAACGGAGATATCTACTTCTGGGCCCCTTGAATCGAGGGACCCGTCCACAGCCCGCTTAAACAGCTGCAATACCAGGCTTGGCCGCTGAGCACTGGTGGATTGCGGAAGTATGCACTGTTCCTGGGGCCTTGTTATCCGCTTCCTGTTCTCCACATCCTGTTCTCCACTTCTGTTTTCCACTTCCTGTTCTCCACTTCCTGTCTCCATCCCCCAATCCCCCGTACCCTCAAAAGTCAAGTCGTTGATGGCTGAACTGAACTCGATCGCTTACCGCGAAAATTTGCAATGGTTTATGGGATGAGTAGTTCCTTCCCTCACGCACAAAATAATGTACAGTCTTCTATCTTTGCCTTTGCAATTTATTTTTGCCCTGAATCAAATGCTTTAGCGTGCCGTGCATCTTGCAGACTGATCCGACCTGCACCCTTCTGTGGAAATGCGCCATTATTCTCAGGACTACCTTAACGATCGATTGGCTTGGTTCAAGGCTTAAACTCTTTTTATAACGATTTTAGAAAATGAATGAGAAATTTACTTCCGAACCAGCCATTCAAAATGGGGGAGGGCACTGTTCGGGTTGGCAAACTCCGGCCCGTGGGCCAAATCCGGCCCGTCGTTTAATCCAGCCGTCCGGTATATATATATAAAAGAAAAAGAAGAAATCTGATTTGTTTTAGCATTTTTATGCTTTATGATAGAGGGAGATGGACAGGAAGGTATTGAAAAGAGAGGGGAGGACATGCGGACATTCTCTGAAGGGGTTATGAGGAATGTGTGGTATAGACAGCGAGTCATTATGTCCAGAAAACAAAAGCAAATTGAAAACGTAAGTGTAACACACAGAACAGGGAGTCGCCGCGTAGAACTCGTGACGAATGCGTGCAGATAAGTTTAGTGTGTGGCCCACCCCTGCTCTACAGCAATTAACATATATCATGTTATTATATATAATAACATATGATTAAGTATTATAGAATAAAAAAAATAGCCCCTGGTCTGGTCTCTGGTCTCTAGTGGTTCTGGCCCCTGGTCTGGTCTCTGGTCTGTTTCTGGCCCCTGGTCTGGTCTCTGGTCTCTAGTGGATACTAGCCCCTGGTCTGGTCTCTGGTCTCTAGTGGTTCTGGCCCCTGGTCTGGTCTCTGGTCTGTTTCTGGCCCCTGGTCTGGTCTCTGGTCTCTAGTGGTTCTGGCCCCTGGTCTGGTCTCTGGTCTCTAGTGGTCCTGGCCCCTGGTCTGGTCTCTGGTCTCTGGTCTAGTGGTTCTGGCCCCTGGTCTGGTCTCTGGTCTAGTGGTTCTGGCCCCTGGTCTGGTCTCTGATCTCTGGTCTCTAGTGGTTCTGGCCCCTGGTTTGGTCTCTGGTCACTAGTGGTTCTGGCCCCTGGTCTGTTCTCTAGTCTCTAGTGGTTCTGGCCCCTGGTCTGGTCTCTGGTCTCTGGTCTCTAGTGGTTCTGGCTCCTGGTCTGGTCTCTGGTCTCTAGTGGTCCTGGTCTGGTCTCTGGCCCCTGGTCTGGTCTCTAGTCTCTAGTGGTTCTGGTCCAGTCTGGTCTCTGGTCTCTAGTCTCTAGTGGTTCTGGTCCAGTCTGGTCTCTGGTCTCTGCTCTCTAGTGGTTCTGGTCCAGTCTGGTCTCTGGTCTCTAGTGGTTCTGGTCCAGTCTGGTCTCTGTTGTTTCTGTGTTGCTGCAGGCGGTGAAATTAGTCATCATCTTTTGATCCAATAACTGAGAGCTGTGATGAATGCTGGGCTGTGTCTTCAGGCGAGAGGGAGGAGGAGAGAGGAGCACGAGGGGATAGGTGAGGAGAGGGAGAGGAGAGGAGGAGTTGGGACCAGGGCTGTCTGATCTTCCGAGAAGGAGCCACTGCTCTTGAAGAAGATGTCAGCTCTCTGTTCTTGTTCTCCACAACATGTTTACTAGATATGACACATAAACATCCCATAATACCATATATATCCCAACAGGATATATAAATATTTATTTGATCATTGATCTTTTCACTGTCCGGCCGTTTAACAATAACATCAATAACCCACGAGTTGAAACGACAACAGAACAACACAACAGAGAATACAGATATCATGGTTTAGCATAGAGGGGGAGGGAGAGAGGGAGAGTGGGGGAAGAGGGAAAGGGGGAGGGGGGAGAGCGAAAGGGAGAGGGGGGAGAGAGAGAGGTGGGGAGGGAGAGGGGGTAGACAGAGACTGCATGATTACCTTTCAACTTCATTCTGTGAGTAATAATGATGATTGAGCTGAGTCTGACTCAATCCAAGCCAAGTCTTCACATGATGAGGCTGACAAGGAGGCGAGAGGAGACAGAATGAGGAGTGTGATGGAAAATGTACATGTTGTTATGTTTTCTTATTCTTAACTTTAGTTTACTATTCTGTGTGTGATCTGTGTGTTGGAAAATCTGCATGTTGTATTGTGTTGTATTTTCTTTATGTATGAACTTCTTGTTGTTAGTTCTTGTGATGCAAATCTTTCCTGCCTGCTCAGTTTGCAGAGGGTCAACCAAAGTGTGAACCTTGGATGTTCCGAGTGATAGCCACCAGTTGTCGGCCCATTCCTCTCCTCTCCTTTGATGTAACTGGACTTCTCCCTGCGAGCCTTCTGATAGACGCAGGGCGAACTTCCATCTGAGGCCTCAGATTATTATTGTATGTCTGTTGTTATTATTTGTTCACGCATGTTATGATGCGTTTTTGTTTGTATTATCTTTACAAATATATATATGACCATAATTGTACACAAGTATTGCGAGTCGTTTGTACCATTATCTCATCTGCCTTAGACGCAATATCTGACATAGGAACGGTAGGAACTCCGTAGACAAGGAAATTGCCACGACAGGAGGAGGAGGAAGAGGAGGTGCTTTTGTAGAGCTAACTCCTCCTCATGACCACTCGGAGCTGAGAGGAGGAGACCGCAGGAGGAGCTGAAGGGAGGAGGAGGAGACAGAAACAGGTGCTGGGAGGAGTAGCAGCTATATAACCTGCAGCAGTGGCACACACACGCACACAGACAGATACACACACACACACACACACACACACACACACACACACACACACACACACACACACACACACACACACACACACACACACACTACTCTCCCTTCAAACTATAGATGTTTTCCATGAGCTGTAACTATTTTGATTATTTACGTACTTTGTTAATCATAATTCAAAATATTCCGTTGTTGTGGACATGCTGGGAGGCAATGTCTCCAGAGGACTCAGCTGGTCCACCAAGCCACCAGTGAGTGGAGGAAGAGCCGGCGGGAGGGAGACTGGGCCAACGTTAGGGGGCAGGACACCATAGAAACCTGCTGGGATCCAAGGGGCTGGAAGAACATTCCAGGTGTGCTGCTATAGGATAACCAACAGAGAGCTCTGGAAGAACATCTGCTCAGCTTGGAGGATTTGGACTGAAGAAACGAGAACATTCAGTTGGTTCAACTGGGGTTTATTACCATTATGCTTTAACAACCAATAAAAGTACTTAAAAGTACTTATTCCACGGTCTGGGGGAATGCTCGATTCTGATTGGCTGCAGGGTGTGCATTAACTCCTGATATACGGACACCTGCTAAGTATTTCCAGTCAAATGTCTGTTCAGCCTTTAAAAGCGAGAGCTGGTTAATTGTGAAACTGAAAAATGCATTAAACTGTAATCAGAAAACGAGGTTATATAGACCCGTGGTATAAAGGCTGGGACGAATTTCAAATTATAAATAGGCCTACCTACAATACATAACATTAGCTCTCTGGCAAATAGCTGAGCGGACTAGAAATTCTAGAAAAACTCCCGTTGCCGAGTCGTAGGTCCATCCAAATTACTGAGTAGTGAACAACGATCCGTTGCATAAGAACCTTACGGCAGGGTAATGGTTGTTCCAGGGATTAGTCAAACGACCCTCAGGCGTTATCAGGGAAACAAAGTTATGGCTTGTGAAAAACGTTATATTTGGATTGTAAAACGCATGAAAATATAAATGAATGGTGTAGCAGCCCTTGACACGAAATAACCGGAGAGTCTCTGACGGGTGCAACTTTTTATTCTTTTGTTCTTTTGTTGCTATGGCACCGTGAAACTAGAAAAAGCAACATAAAATGGTTGCACTTTTACACAAATATATTAAGATCAGGGCAGTACAATTTCCATGTTTACAAATAAAAGAATGACAGAAAACATATTTTAGGAACAACGAAGAAAAGAACTTAACCATTGCATATATCTGCTTAACTCTACATAAAGACACAAAATTAAACACAATCACTCTAAAGGGCGATTACAACAAAGAACAACATACGCTCGCTCGGACTTGCCGGAAGGGTGCAAGTCGACGGTAAAACTGAGCGGGAAAGAGTTGAATTATCACCGGACCTTCGATGGGGACTGCCGTTAGCTTGCTGGTCATGACACTACATGGTTAGTAGGGGAGCAATAAACAGGCATAGATAAGGTGCGACAGGGGAGAGAGATATAAGACACATGAACTATAAAAATTACACAGAAAACGTTTCAATATGAACCCAACATTTATATAACCAAAATACAGGCATTAAGACATTAAACTTACGTTTTCGACGCGACTACGCGCTAGACACGCATCGCCATGAATGCTGCTGTGCGCCTCTAAAAGGGTACCGGGTGAAACGCAAACAAAAGGTTCCGGGGCGCAATACAGGTCGATACACAATAGGTCCGTTACACTCCCACCAAATCATGTACTGATGAACACAGAGAATCATACAAGATTTCTTGACCATACAAAAGGGCCGAACTAAAGAGACTAAATGTATGAACAGGTCTCGTGAAAAAACAAATTAACATTTACCCACTTTCAAGGATTACTACAAGTTTTTGAATGGGCCTCTCAATAATTGAGGGTTTGAACGCTGGGCCCTTTTCCTTTGTCAGTGTCTTATCTCCCATTTGGACCTTGACTCG
>OLKM01002278.1:7500-62500 GCA_900291075.1 Melanogrammus aeglefinus | reverse complement strand
CAGCTCTGGCTTAGCGCCACCGCACAGGGCCGGCGATGGCTTCGGAATAATTGATTTCCCGAGGAGGTGACTGCTGCAGCCCCTGAAAGCGCGGGAGAGGAGAAAAATCAATTACCGAACAAGTGGAATTCAATATGTTGGGGGGCATGTCTCGTTCAAGAGGAGCCTGTGCGGGGGTCCTCAGTGGAAGCCCTGTAACCCCGGAGGTGGGCTGGGGCGCGGAGGGGGGCTCTGTGATGTCGGCTGGTAAACGATTAACCGCGCGTTTGCAACGGCCCGCAGTAGATTAGCTTCAGCATTATTATGGTTATTAATATTTTCTTCAAATAATGCCGAGTGTGGCCCGCGTGCTTGCCTGTCGTCTCTTGTTTTGTGTGGTGTAAATGATTGTTTCGCTTCGTTGAAGAAATCCACATCATTGTAAACTAATTATGCTGCAGCCACTTGTTAATTTCCCCAGGGCTTCCGCTGGGAATACGTGTCTGTGTGTGTGTTTATGTGTGTGTGTGTGTGTGTGTGTGTTGCTTTGTGTGTGTTTGTTTATGACAAGCGTTGCACTTTGAGCTGCAATCACACCTAGCATTTACATGGCTCCCTGCGTTTCCCCCAAGCTGCTTTTGTTTGTGTCTGCTGCTTCATTCATCCTTCATCCTTGCACTACTCTTTTTCATCCTTCACCTCTCCCTCTCCCTCTCCCTCTCCCCTTCTCTCTCTCTCTCTCTCTCTCTCTCTCTCTCTCTCTCTCTCTCTCTCTCCTCTCTCTCTCTCTCTCTCTCTCTCTCTCTCTCTCTCTCTCTCTCTCTCTCTCTCTCTCTCTCTCTCTCTCTCTCTCTCTCTCTCTCTCTCTCTCTCTCTCTCTCTCTCTCTCTCTCTCTCTCTCTCTCTCTCTCTCTCTCTCTCTCTCTCTCTCTCTCTCTCTCTCTCTCTCTCTCTCTCTCTCTCTCTCTCTCTCCCTCTCCCTCTCTCTCCACGTGCTCTGCTCCCGTGTCTCTCCTCTCACACACCCTTTTTTCTCTTTCCTTCAAACCACTTTGAACTCCATTGGGTTCCCCTTCATCTCTCTCTCTCTCAGAGAGAGAGGTGAACCACCGCCACCCTCGCTACTGCCACAGGGATCCCCTGCTGCGTGCAACTCCACAATCTGTGATGGGTTTGCTGTCGACGGCAGCACGTGTTCCATTTCACTATCCTATTTGGAGAGTGATGGTGGCTAATATGAACAGCAGTCAAATGCATGGCAAAGTATTATCGGATCCGTCTATTGTTAAGCATAAATTGTGGTGTCCACAGCATGCGTACGGTAGCTTGTAGCACGACGTTGGGATCGTGAGGAGCGCTGCACCCGCAGGTACCAGCATACAGGGACCTTAATGGATCCCCTTATACCATACAGGACTGATTGACTTCTTAATGCGCTGCAACCATCCCTGAATGTATAAATCCTTTTAAGGAAATCTCCTCACCTCTCATTGATAATAAATGAGACTCCACTCCCTTTTCTCCTGCCGGAGCTCTCCTCTGTATTCAGGGCTGTCAGTCAGAGCCACTGAGCTCAGCCCTAATAGCCAGCCCCACTCGTCTCCAATCCTGCTTTCAGTTCTGTGAAAGGGACTGAGTGTGTAAACCGTGAATAGGCCGGAGCATGAAGAGCTTCACCCAGGAGGCAGCGGAGGGGAGACAACGCGTGCCACTCCCTTCTCACACACACACACACACACACACACACACACACACACACACACACACACACACACACACACACACACACACACACACACACACACACACACACACACACACACACACACACACGCACACACAGAGTGCAGAGAGAGGAACAACCATCACAAAAGAAGACCGCTGTGTGAGACGTGATGACAGAGAAACACAGCTCTGCATGTGTATGGTAGAAGTGGGGTACAGGCACGATCATGTTTCAGCTAGAGGACATGCACAGCACCCCGGATGGAGTCTTAGTTGTTTCTCAAGTGAAGGAAGTCATTAAGAGGGAAAGCAAGATTTATGAAGGGTCATTAGAGTGTGTGGAAGGACAAACGCAGGACCATGGGGAAGGAGAGGGCTGAAATAGAGCACGCTGTGGTTATTCTGTCTTCTCCAGGGAGGGGAGGTTGGCGTGAACAGAACTGCTGAGGCAGCACAGCGAGAGAGAGAGAGAGAGAGAGAGAGAGAGAGAGAGAGAGAGAGAGAGAGAGAGGAGAGAGAGAGAGAGAGAGAGAGAGAGAGAGAGAGAGAGAGAGGAGAGAGAGAGAGAGAGAGAGAGAGAGAGAGAGAGAGAGAGAGAGATATGCTGTATGGATACAGAACTGGGAGAGAAGGACCAGACATTCGGTCTTGAAACAAATGGGCCAGTAAACGGACAGAGAAGAAGAGGAGGAAATTGGAAAATATTCCCAGCCTGGAAACACGGGCAGGGGGAGAGAGAGCAGAGGGACAGACGTGAAGGCAGGAGAAGAGGGGAACCAGAAGCAGAAAAATGGCAAGAAAGAGTTACTGCCTGGCTGCACAGGGCAGCATTGATTTGACATGCAATTACTGGAAGAGCGACAAGACAGAAAAGGAAAAAAAAAAAAGAGCGAGGTCGGAGAGAGAGGCGGAGAGAGAGAGGGGGTCGGCGTCGTAGAGGGACTAAGACATCGTAGTGTGATGCTGAGCGCGTGCAGCAAGCCAAGGTTAGGGTGTTCAACCTGAATACACACTCGCACAATAACCGTCTGGCTCGATAAGAGTCATTTGTCTGCGAGCACACACGGCGTGTACAACACTACACTAGCGCCAAAACACACACACCGAATTCTAAGTGGTTGCCAAGTAACAAAATGCTAATAAAATAAAATTTCCATGCAGATTTCTGTTCTGCCCCAACCACTGAATGAATATTTCAACACTCTGTGGAAGAACATGCACATACATGGTGGTGGCAAGTCTAATCCAATCTTGAAGTGGACCAGGTGGAATATCATTACCCTGTGTTCTAACCAAACCAACTCTTTGCCGGTTCAATCACGTTCCCTGAACCAATTAGCTCTCTCTGAACCCAGAGCTGTAATCCTCCTCAGACCTCTAATCTTCCTCTCTGTCCTAAGTAACTGAAAGGCGTGAGAGTGGAACACCAAGAGAGAGTATGATCGATGTTTCATTGGGTTTTTTTAAGCAAGGGGAAAATTAGGAGAGACTGTGTTGAAGGAAACGATTAAGCTTCATGAAATATATCAATGCAAAAAGAAAAAGTCCTATAATTGATATACATCCAGTATATTTAAATAATTTTGTTTCATATTTAATTTACATAAAATATCTAAACATTACGTAATGATGTTTTAATGCAGAATGGTAACATATCATATCTATACATATATTCTATACATAAATAACAATATAATTAAAAAAACGATTCCTTTTGTCTATCTCATTGAAGATAAAACATATTATACACACTATCCCAATTATAGAATGCAAATACATCAAAGTCAATTCTGGGTTCACGTTGGGTATTTTATGAATTTAATTAAGAAATATTCAAATTAGCCCCTCATATGAATTAGACAACCACCTGTCATTTTTTGAGTTTACATTTTGGAATTCATTTATATTCACTCACTTCCATTTTTTAACATTCTCCATTCTCCCAATGGCTGTGCCTCTAATGCCCCCAATTGTCTCCCATTATTCTCTCTCTTTCCACAGAAGGGTCAGATAAACAACATGCTGTGCTCTTTTGACGCTGAGGGGCGCTTGAAGGTTTTAGTACAATGCTTTCCTCTGTTCACTGCCCACATTATTGAGCTCGTCAAGCTGTCCTTTTAAAAGAGGTGTCCTTTACTTTGTATGTACCTGTCAACAACAATAACACTTCAGAATAAGGTCTATTATCGATGTATTCATCATAGTTATTGATCAGGGGGGGGGGGGAACGAATACTGTACTTTTCATATATTATTGATTGCCATTCAGATTCTATTCAAGGCAAAACTCATTTGTTTGTTAATACATATGAATAGACCTTATTTGAAAGGGTTTTGTGACAGATGAGAATAACCTATCACACTGTTAGGTTAAGGCTATTTCCTAACAGTGTCAGAGTCGTTTTCTATTTTTTTGGCTATGTTTCCGTCATCGGTTTTGTTTGATGTAGTAATAGTTGTAGTAGTAGTAGTAGTAGCAGTTCCCCTCCTGCGTGCTCTCTGTCCTAACAGGTCAGCTTGTTAATGTGGACTAACCTGCTGACGGGTTAGCGTGTTATCCTCCCCTCCCGGGCCTAGTGTCAGCAGACTGTTGGCTGGCCTTAACCCCTTCCTCCTCCCTGCTCCCTGTATATTATCTTGTGTATCTTGTGGATATTTCTGGATCTAGGCTTGTTGTAGATTTGGAGAAAAATGCTTCCTCAGCGACCACATCTGTCTTGATACTCTGCGATTTGTCTTTTCCCCCTCATTCACCCCCCCCCCCTCCCCCTTCTCTCTCCCATCCCCCAAACCTCCTGGTCTCTCTTTCTGCCTGGCTCTCTCCTCTTCCTCCCTCCTGCTGAGCCGCCTCTCCCATGCGTGTTTGTGTGCGCGGGTGCATATGTGCACATTTGCATATGTACGTGTGTGTGTGTGTGTGTGTGTGTGTGTGTGTGTGTGTGTGTGTGTGTGTGTGTGTGTGTGTGTGCTGCGTGCGTGCGTGCGTGCGTGCGTGCGTGCGTGCGTGTTGTTTCCTTCCCTCCAGATGAACGGGAAGGAGCTCTCCCGTCTCTCCCGGGACCCCACCCTGGACCTACGGGACCCCTTGCTGTCCAACATCCTGCGGCGGGGCGGCGCCCGCCGGAGGGCCGAGGGCGGGGCCCTGCCGGCGGGCTGCGGGGTCCCGTTCGGGGGCCCGGTGGCCCTGACCATGGGCATGGCCGACTGCGTGGACAGCTGCACCCAGACGGACATCAGCTTCCAGCATATGTTGACCCTGGGCAAGAGCAGTCTGCACCCCTGCAGCGGGCCGGCCCCGCCCCACCCGCCCCCCTCGCCGCCCCTCCCCCCCGCTCTGGAGCCCTATCTGCTCAACGAACTGTAAGAGAGAGGGGGGGGGGGGGGGTCACTTATGCACAAATTGCTATGAATAATGTGTAATTATATAATATATGACTCTGTTATCTATGAATATATTCAGTCGTATTATGGTAATAGAATAGCTTGCTGGAAGGCTTTGCAGTACCTAACTGAATGTCCTCTCCTCCTCCTCCTCCTCCCCCTCCTCAGCCTCATAGAGCCTGAGTACTACGACCCCAATGACTACTTTGACATCAGCCAGCACGAAGTGGACCGACAGGACGAGCTGGAGTACGAGGTGAGCCGCGCGGGAAGAAGCCATCACTCACCCTCTAGGCTAACCTCGTGGAGGAGAAAACACTATTAGCTGAACGCTAACGTCACAAACTCGTCCTCTGGAACTGTGTGTGTTTGTGTATCTGTATATGTGTATGTGTGTATGTCCCTTTATATGTGTGGGGGTTTGTATGTCTGTGTGTGTGTGTGTGTGTGTGTGTGTGTGTGTGTGTGTGTGTGTGTGTGTGTGTGTGTGTGTGTGTGTGTGTGTGTGTGTGTGTGTGTGTGTGTGTGTGTGTGTGTGTATGTGTGTGTGTGTAGGAGGTGGAGCTGTACAAGTCTCGGCAGCAGGACAAGCTGGGGCTGACGGTGTGTTACCGGACGGATGAGGAGGAGGACCTGGGGATCTACGTGGGAGAGGTGCGATGGACACACATACGTCCTCAGAGACGTCCCTCCTGTCCCCTGGCATGTGTCATCCATAGACTGTATAAGATGGTGTCCTCCCATCTTATCCTATAATTATTCTGACGTTTTTATTCAGGTTAACCCCAATAGTATTGCAGCAATAGACGGACGCATCCGTGAGGGCGATCGAATACTACAGGTATATGTGGATGTCTCGATTTCATTTTTGGTGTGTACGTCGTTTTTTTCGTGTTTCAGGTGCTATGCTGTGACGTTTTCTCAACAGAAGCGTCACAAGTCACTCAACCGAACTGTCTTCATCCGTTGTTTCATTTAATTTGGTTTGTGTTTCACACAGATGTGTCAAAGTGTCAAATTACTTTCCCATCCCATTAAAAGGGCCACAAACCCCCGACATATTGGCTGGGAACGGGTGGTGTCTTCTAAATCCTTCCTCTTGAGGGTATTTGTAACAGATTGCCCATTGTCAGCAGATGTTCTCCGAAAGGTTTGAAATCTCCCAACTGAACTGAGAGCTGATGGCGGCCTGCAACAGTCTCAGGGGGATTAGCCAGCCCGCCATCAGCTCACCTCTCCCCTCTCGCCACTGTGTGCCAGATCAACGGCGTGGACATCCAGAGCCGAGAGGAGGCCGTGGCCATCCTCACCAGAGAGGACAGCACCAACATCTCCCTGCTCCTGGCCCGGCCCGAGATCGAGGTGACAATGTGACGCAAGCGAGACGAGTCCTCAATGGAATACATTTCATGTCATTAAATTGCTTTTGCCCCCCTTTACGCCTTGCATCTTATGCATGCAACGTTGATCTTACAAAGCCGTGTTAGGTGAGAAGAAGAAATTCCCAAGGCGTAGCCCCCGGCGCATTACCATGCGATAACAGTTGATCTGATTAGCTGGATGGGAGGCATGGGGTTGCATTCAGAGCAGAGAGGAGATCAGAAGGCGTGAGTATCGCTCGCTGCTTCTTATTCTCCGTTCCCAGCCATCAGTTTGCTCGTGCGTGGAGAGCAGGAAGGTGAGATGATATGATGAGAAGACGGATAAGCAGCGCCAGGAGAGAGATAGATAAAAACATGATGAGAGAGAGAGAGAGAGAGAGAGAGAGAGAGAGAGAGAGAGAGAGAGAGAGAGAGAGAGAGAGAGAGAGAGAGAGAGAGAGAGGAGAGAGGAGAGAAGGAAGGGAGAGGGAGAGGAGAGAGAGAGAGAGAGAGGAGCTGAGGAGAAGGGAGGAGGAAGGAAGCGAGGAGAAGTGGAGAAGGAAGAGAGGACAGGGAGAGAAGGAAGAAAATATGGTGTTTACATTCCCAGCACTAAAGTGGATATGCTTTGTTCCCCCCAAGGTTACTGCTATCAGACATAGGGACCCAGTACTGCATATAGGACCCCCAGTCCCCCCTCCACCCAATACACACACCCTGCCAAATGGCTCACACACACACACACACACACACACACACACACACACACACACACACACACACACACACACACACACACACACACACACACACACACACACACACACACTTTCCACGAGTGCACTCTAACAGATGGGCCACTGTTGCTCACTACTTTAGACCTGGGTATCAGATCCTAACGTGCACAGAAGCACATTTAGAATGCAAACAAAATGTCAGCCTCCTGGCAGCACACGCGACAGCACAGATGCGAGGAGCAAGCCATCACAATGAGTTTAACACACACACACACACACTACACACACACACACACACACACACACACACACACACACACACACACACACACACACACACACACACACACACACACACACACACACACACACACACACACACACACACACACAATCAATTTCCCTGTTTAAGAACACCTTTGTATGTTCGGAGAGAGCTGTGTTGAGACTGTGATAGATATGAGATCAGGATATTTCTATAACTCAGAGGCGATAGCCTAGCCTGGGAAGAGAATCACGGGCGGGAATTATGCGAGCACAGATTAAAGGCTTGAACCCCCATCTAGGGAGAGGATAAGCGAGGAAGATGCAGTAGGAATAAGAATGAAGACGGAGATAATCAATATTCAGGTCTAAGAGCCAGAACATAATTCACATTGAAATATAATTGATCGGGCAATATAGTCCAGTTTGAAGGCTGTTGATCAGATTAAGCCTCAGTCTATGCCTTACTTCAATGTCAATCCAATTTCACATACATTGTTAATAAGATGAATATATTGTTGGTCAAATTCCAATATTGACTACGATTTCCCCTTTACTTGACTGCTCAGTAATACTATTACCTACTCTACAAGTAAAACAGTGCTTGGTGTTTCTCCATAACAGGTATACAAAACCTTGTTTTTTTATGGTATCGATTTGTCCTTGAGAGGCTTTCAGCTCCTTTCCAGCACGATGTTAAAAAAAACCGCCTAGAAAGCAAAATGTCCGGCGTTCAAATGTTATGCTGTCTTAGCTCCACCTAGTGGTGATCATCGGTTCTGCGTGATGCTGCTCATGCGCAGATGAGGAACATCAGAGCAGTATCTGTGACTGTGCTCCTCATCAACACTCAAAGTAAAAACATGTAATCTAATTTGTGTCCAACATAACGAAGGTTGTCCAACATTCCTTCAGTTGGATTCCAACGGTAGACATTTTGGATGGACTGTACCAACTCAGCCTCGGCCCTCTATCCAAATGCACCCCCCTAACACACGGTCTTCATCCCCAGAATGATAACCAACTGGACCAGGACGAGCTGGACCTCGAGCCGCTGGACAACGCCCTCCACCTGCCCAGCCCACAGAGCCTGCGGACCGCCGCCAACCCTGCCCTCTCCGGGGGCCCCGGCGGCGTGGGGGCGGGCGGGGGGCGGAGCCGCTCCCTCAGCCGCGACTCCCCGGGCCTGCTGCTGCACACGGTGCTCAGCAACAGCCAGGAGCTGGACAGCGGTGTGGGCCGCACCGACGAGAGCACGCGCTACGAGGAGTCCTCGGAGCACGACCTCCTGGGGGACGACCACACCAGCGCCTCCAACACCAACGCCACCAACACGCCCGGCAGCATGCGCAAGTTCATCTCGGGCTGCGGGGACACGCCGCCGCCAGCCGCTGCTGCTGTGCTCCCAGGACCTGCAGTTCAGCACCGACTCCCTGCTGGGCCTGGACGCCCCGGAGAAGGCCGGGCAGCGCGGCGGGGAGAGGGGCTACAGCGCCGAGGACCCCGTCGGGGTGATGATGATGATGCCGGGGCTGACGGAAGAGGAGTGCGAGCGGTACCGCGAGCTGCTGGAGATCAAGTGCTACTACGAGAGGAACAGCAAGGCGCTGATGCTGCTGCAGCCCGGCGAGGAGGGCGGGGTCGTGGTGGACGTCAACATGAACGAGAGCCTGATGCAGCACGAGATGGCCCTGCTGGAGGAGGAGCTGCGCCACCTGGAGTTCAAGTGCCGCAACATCCTGCGGGCGCAGAAGATGCAGCAGCTGAGGGAGCGCTGCCTGAAGGCCTGGCCCCTGGAGGAGGAGAAGGAGGACGCGGGGCCCGCCGGGGGCCCGGTGGGGGCCGGCCGCCTGGGCTCCCTGGTGGGCGAGGAGTCCTGCCACCACGCGCTGTCGGACATCAACGAGCTGCCGGAGAGGGAGCGCTCGGACAAGGACAGCACCAGCGCCTACAACACCGGGGGGGAGAGCTGCCGGAGCACGCCCCTGGTCAACGAGCAGCCCCCGTCCCCCTCCATGCAGAGCCTGGACGGCCCGGAGCCCGTCCCCCCGCCCGGCCTGCGCCTCTCCTCTCGCCACAGGGAGCGGGGCAGCAAGGGGGAGCGGCCCGACAAGGGCCCGGTGAACCTCAACCAGACCTACTCCCCCAGCTCCCACCGGAGGGCGGCGGAGGCCAAGGCCTCCAGCCCGGCCGCTAAATTTAGGTCCCTGTCCAGGGACGGAGGTGTGAGGAGGGGCTCGGACGAAGGCGCGAGGAGGAGCCCCAAAGCGGCCGGCGCGACGGAGGGCCGGGCCGGCGGCCGCAGCGCCGAGAACAGCCCCTACCTGTCCCGGCGCCAGAGCGGCACCAAGCTGCCCCAGCGCTACCAGAGCTGCATGCACCTGTGGTCCCCCTCTACCCCCGAGGGGCCGGGGGGCCACGGGGCCCCCGGCACGGAGGGCGACGCCAGCCCCATGAGCCTGGGCAGCACGTGCAAAGACGCTCCCCAGGGCCCGCCGGACCCGCCCCGGCACCTCCCCGGCCCCCTGCTGCCCGCCTCGCCCCGGATGGAGTGGAAGGTGAAGATACGCAGCGACGGCTCGCGCTACGTGGCCAAGAGGCCCGTGAGGGACCGGCTGCTGAAGGCCCGCGCCATGAAGATCCGCGAGGAGCGCAGCGGCATGACCACGGACGACGACGCCGTCAGCGAGATGAAGATGGGCCGCTACTGGAGCAAGGAGGAGCGCAAGCAGCACCTGCTGCGGGCGCGCGAGCAGCGCCGCCGCCGGGAGTTCATGATGCAGAGCCGCATGGACTGCCTGAGGGAGCGGGAGAGGGAGCAGGGGTCCGGGGGCCCGCAGGGGGCCGGGGACCAGCAGCAGGGCGGCGGGGGAGGAGGAGGAGTGGGGGCGACGCAGCAGGAGCCCGCCTCCATCCTGGAGCTGTGCCACCGCAGGAGCATGAAGAAAAGGAGCCGCAGGATCCTGGACAACTGGATCACCATCCAGGAGCTGCTGGCCCACGGGACCAGGTCCCCGACGGGAAGAAGGTGTACAACCCCCTGCTGTCCGTCACCACCGTCTAGAGGTGGGGGGGGGGGCGGAGACGAGACCACGGCCGATGTAAGGGCGACCACATGAAGGATTGCTAATATGTCATCGCATTTGTCACCAGCAATAACCGCAATGCTGTTTTCGGGGGGATATTTGTAGTTCCTCCGATTCAGATCGGTGTTTGTTGGATATCCTAGATCAGCAGGAAACCCACAGCCCTGCCAACACAACTGAATAACAGATGTTTAAAAGTGACCTGAACTTCCCTTTAGATCTGATACTGTATGCAAGGGAGGAGGTCGTGAGAAACAGCGCCCCCTACTGCTGTTTATCCGACAGGTGGGGAAGAAACCAGTGATGGGAGAGAAAAATAACAAAAAAAGGAAACAAACTCCGATATTGTTGGAAGCATCAATCCATACTAGTGAACTGCTGATTTAACTGAAATGTGTTATAATTGCTTTTGGGCCATAACGATCATCATCTACACATCGAGTGTAACCGTAGAGTAGAATGTAGGCCTAGTTTAGGCATTAATGTAGACATGCATCAACAAAGTGGTCTTTTTTGGGCTGAACCATTCAGTGTGACCCCACGACAAGTCACAGAAGCCTTTAGCTGATCTATCGTGTACACGGTGCCTTCCCGACAGGCAGTCTTACTGTACAGTATGCATTTTGTTAGACACACATCAGGACAAGTCGCCACTGAAGAGCTGGATAGTAAGGCACATAACAACCAACACGCCCACTCGTGTTGGAGAAGGGCACACCGTATTTGACAAGCACAGGAACAAATTCCTATCGGATACATGCATAGGACTAAAGCACACAATTGAGGAAAATATGATACTATTTTCAGAACAAAATTTCTCGGTAATTTTTTAACCTGTCCGTATGGTACATTCTGATATATTGGAAGGCGATGCTGAGCCATATGGGGACGTTTGTAAACCTTTATTGCTGAAAAACTTTAAATCTTTATTTTTTAAATCTAAATCATAAATATACATTTAAATCTACACCCAAATTCTAGATCTATATTTTATTTTTAAATCGCGACCCTAAATCCATGCAACGCATATGCTTATTCTCCTACTAATTAGTTCTGATTTCTAACCAGTCATATTTCGCAATGGGCAGGAAATGCGCGCACGGACAGCAGTTCAAGCTATTTGACATCTTACCCACATCAATTGGCTATTTATCTGGCATTACACAACGTGCCGTTGCAGCTGGGGTAACAGCAGCTCTGCAGGTCCGATCTACAGACTTTATTCACACGTTGCTTTGGCATCGGTCTGCTGCCTGTATCCGCATTTCCTGCCCAATGTGCGTGATGCCTCCCCCGATTACTGGTTAAGGAGAAGTCAGAACAGAAGCAATTAGTGTTAAAATTTCAGTGAGGTTTGGAGGGCTGTTAATTTGCTGTATTTAAGAAAAATTAAGCAACGCTTGAGCTAAATCTAACAAGTGAAGCACATTTTTGAGCAGCAACAGTTTACAAACGGCCCCACACAGATCCAGGCTATTTGATGCTTTGAGTGGTTACCATGGTCAACTATTTCACGATGTGAAATTTGAATTCCAAGTCAATTATTATTTTCAATCATTCAAAACGCTTGTGCATATTGCAAACCTGAAGCTCTGGAAAATGTATTTAGCCTACATCGTTTAGAATAAGTTTGGAATAGGAATAGGATTGCATTTTTGTAATTATCATTTGTTGTTTCAGGTACCAACCTTAACTATGTTTTCTACGATTCTTCCTGCTGTACATCTGGTGCCATGGCTTTGTTGGTTCATAAAATCATTGCAGTAAAGCAAACAATTATTTTACATTTCACTTCGATGCATGTTTGAAATCAAAAGATTTTTATCTTACATTTATCCCGGATTTATGTAACTGTGGATGTGGTGTCTCTGTAAAGGTGTTACTAGAATAGACAATGTTTGTGCAGTTGTTCATTCAATATTGTCTGTAAAAGGTCTGTCTGCTATTCTAATGTTTGAACCTTTTTTAAATAAATTATTGAGTGTGAAAACGACTCCAAATATAAATTCTCTTCAAACAGACGTGGCCGCCAAGAAAGAATAGTCAAGATATCCTAAACAATTCTAAACCTTTATTTTCTAACAAGAGTGAAAAGAAACAAAATTCAACATTGAAATGAGAAGTTCATACACAAACTCACGACAACTGTGTGTCTGCAATATCAATAACAATAATAATAATAACAATATTATCCTTTCAACCCAGAAAACTGAATAAAATGTGATAAAGTGAGATACAGTGAAGAGTTACTTATGTTTATACAGAGAGAGAGAGAAAGAGGGGAGAGGAGTTATGAGAAGGGGAAACGTCTTACCAAAGTGACTCAAAGGAGAGCGAGGACTGAAGGTAGAAAACAAAGCAACACATGGAGAGAGAGAAGAGGAACAGAAAAGGATCTTGGGAAAGTAGCACCAAAAACATGAACACCTGTTTTTTTACACTTCCCAAAACACTATGGTCTTCATAAGTCCCCATAAATAGCCTCTTGGAACACAATAGTCAATATATATATATATATATATACACCATATATATATATATATTGATATTATAAAAGTTTAACCGTGGTGTGTTCACCTATTGCCTGTCATCACCTACTGCCAACCGGACACTGGAGCTTCACGCCTGTCCCCAAACACAAATAACAACCAAAGTCCATCCAAGTTTCTGCGGGCAGTTCCTGGGGAAAAACGCGTGGTTGTGCCGTGAGACTAGCATTCGACTAAAACACCTCTGGAACAACACAGCATACTGACAGACCTCAGAGCGACAACTTAAGACCGAGACGCTGCCCACCCAATACAACGACGCCTTCATTGGAAGAGACGGGGGGGGCAGGGGGTGCGGAGGGGAAACGGGAGCAAAGGGAGGCTCAGTAGACTTGATGGTGGTGGGTGGGGCAGGGGGGGCAGGGGGGGCAGGGGGCAGTGGAGTGTGGATGAATGGGCTCAGAACTATCAGCACTGTGTTAGTGTTTGAATGTAAGCAAGGGGGGAGGAGGGAGGGATGGCGTGGGGAGGTAGAGAGGGGAAGGGAGGCGGGAGGGGGGGATGTCCTGTATCTCTAACGACTTGGCGTAGTCTTCTGACGGAGAAGGATGCTTCATTCTACTCCTTTTTAACTGGATTCTGGTCCTTTCTGGGGTTCCACCGTTGACTGCATCACAAAACCTGGGAACGACACACACACACACACACACACACACACACACACACACACACACACACACACACACACACACACACACACACACACACACACACACACACACACACACACACACACACACACACACACACACACACACACAAGAGCATGAAGACCGTGAGATAGGAAGCCGTTGACTCTACAGCGGGCGGCCGTTGAAGCCTGGGAACCTCACCTCTGTACGGGGCTGAGCGGGTAAGCGGGGGGAGGGGCTGTGGCCGAGGGGGCGGGTCTTCTTGGACTCGGAGGCGTCCAGAGACTTGGGGCCTTCGTCTGGCCCGGAGCCACTCCGGTGGCCCTTCCTCTTCCTCCTCGAGTCCTTGGCCCGCCCCCGACCAGACCCTCTCTGCTCCTGAAGCTCGATCTGAGACGACACAAGGTGGGGACATTCAGCAAAACCACGAAACAATAGGATCCACAGAACAATGGTGGACCAGAAAGGGTAAAAACGTCCAACATCATGTTTCTTAAGAGCGTACATGTATGATCCAAGTCTTCTGCTCTCTGTGGCTCATGTGGGCGGGGGGGGGGGGGGGGGGGGGTGTCTCTCACCTGGATGAGTGTGTGCAGCTTCTCTCTGGGGGGCACACCGTGGGCATGCAGGACTCGGTGGATGTTGTGGCTCTGGTCCAGGGAGACCTCAAGCAGGTCTCCCTCCAGCTCCAGCTCCTCCAGCCTGGCCCTGGTGGCCGGGGAGAGGTTCACCACCTGGCCTGGCAGGGAGGGGAGAAGGGGCAGCAGAGAGGCCACACCTTGGGGGGGGGGTCCACAGAGAGAGAGAGACTCATCAGGGGGGTTTAGCCTCACAGCAGAATATCACAAACCTGCGGGCAGATTTTTAGACCAAAGGCTGATGGAAAACGAGCTCAACTCTTGGTGGTGCGCGTTTCACTTTCATGCACATATTTGTTTGGACCGAATCGTGTTGCCGAGTGCGGGGACCTGAAAGCGTGTGATTGGCTCACAGTGACCAGACACAGCGCTCCGTGGCTCGTCTGGTGTGGGATTCACTTTATAATGAAGACCGACCCCGCTGTAACCGTGTCTCTAAGAACCTTCTCTAAGAAACACTTGCCTGATATTTAGGTCAGCAGGTAGAGTGGAGTGCACTGTGGCTGATTAACTTACTCTCGAGATAACTTGCAGATTTTTTTGTATTATAATATTTTGCCCATCGATAGATCATCATCATAGATTTGGTCGAATTTCTTTTGTCTACCAAGATGTATCTGGTTAACCACAGCCCTGGTATGTATAAACAACACTAACCTGTAAGACTGGACTTCTTGCCGAGTCCATTTGCACATTCAGCCTGTGGGGAAGCACAAGGATGAGGGGAAATGAGGAAACTTCACCACAGCACGAAGGAGTCAATATGCTGCTGCTCCAAACCCCCTGAGGGGAAGCCTGGGATGACGGGCTTTACCTTGGCGCCGTTCACCTCCGTGTTCTTCTTGGGAGAGTCCGTGAGGTCGATCACCCCGTCCTCTCCCCCCTCAGAATCGGACAGCACGATCACAGCGTTCCCTTTTGGCTCCGTCTTGGCCTCCTCCTCCGCCTCCTTCGTCGCCGTCGTCTCCTGGTTGCAGTGCAGACTCTCTTTGAGTTCCTGGAGCTTCTTGAGGGCCCGCTGCACCTCGGACGTCTCCAGCGCCTCCTTGGCCCGGCCCTGCCAGTTGATGGCCCTCTCGGTGAGGCACTGCAGCGCCTCCCCCTCGGGGAGCCGCACCGGCAGCTTCTGCAGCGCCATCAGCAGGGCCAGGATGGTCTCCAGGCGGGGGCGCCGCGAGCGCTGGCACCGCGGGCACAAAAAGCGCGAGTCCCAGTCCCACCAGCAGAGCGGGTTCGACGCGTGTGGGGACGAGGAGGGGGGCACGACGGAGGGGAAGGGGACGCAGCCGCCGTGGAACCAGTCTTTACACAGCTGGCAGCGGAGCTGGGGGGCCCGCGGCGGCCCCCCACACGCACACACCGCCGGGGGGCCGCTGGGGCCCCCGTTCTCTTTGACAGAGTTCTGGGACTGGCTGGGGGCGTCCAGCTCCATGCCGTCCTCCGACCGCCCGTTCTCCTTGTCCTCCCGCTGGGCTGTGGCGTCCAGTCCGTCTTTAGACATGTTGGCCCTCTGCAGCCTGAGGAGGGCCTCCTTCTCCTGGTGCTCACCCTCCTTGAAGGCCATCACCTGGGGGCGGAGCCGGAGGTCAGCGACGCACCATGAAGCCCGCTGCTGCCCCGACACATAACAGTATTCTACCTTCCTCTATGTGAATTATTCATGATTACAAAATGAAACATACAGCTTTAATAATGCACACATAATATACTCCCTTAATACGGTAACACACAATATACCGCTTTAATTACTGCTAAGGTAATGTACTGCCTCAAACGAAAAATTGGGTTTGGATAGGAATCGTCTTCAGAGGGCATCGGATCGAAGACAAGTATGGGTCCTTCGTGGGGTAAAGAGCAAAGAGTGAAGAGTGGCTCGGTGACTCTCTGTGAACTCACTATGGCCCCGGGGTCCCTGAGGTCCTGGGCGGAGAGGCCCAGCGTGTTGGAGTCCGAGGCGTCCGACGGGTCGTCCAGCGGCGCCGTCTCCTCCACCTTCTCCCTCCTCTTTGCACACGGACACAGAACCTGCAGGGGAGAGCTGCGCTTCAGAGCATGCTGATGGCCCATCGCGTTTGTCTGCAACAGCCTTTGGTTTCACGTTTTAGGTCAGATGAGTATGTATATTTTCACTCACTTTAATATTACTATCGTGCTTTAATGTGCGCTTTAGTTTTCCTTTGAAGATGAATTAAAGTTCTTTCCCATCCATCGATCCATCTCTTAACACGAGGCCTCGTCACAGATGTGTCGGTGCCTCTCCCCCCCCTCTTACCTCCAGCAGGCTGTGCTGGGTGCTCTTCTTCAGGAAGGTCTTGGTGGCCTTGTCCTTCCAGGAGTGGGCGCTGGCCACCTGCACCTCCAGCTGCCGCAGCTCCTCCATGCACACGGGCAGGTCCCTGCCGATGGCCACCAGGCCCTCCAGGTCGTCCAGACAGGGGTAGTGCTCCCCGTTCTGCAACACAACCGACCAGTGGACGACGTGACTGCATGCACCGAAAGCCTGGGTGTTATAGCGCCATCCTGTGGCGGTCCTCTTCCCTGAGTCGGGGTTAGCGTAACACTGGCATGGATCAGAAACAAAGTGGGTGTCTTTACCTGGATCTCCTCTAGGTCGGTCACCCAGGCGCGGGCCCTGCTCAGGCAGCCCTGTAGGGAGAGAATGTTGGGCAGCTTGACCGGGATGAGCTGGGCCTCGTTCACTATAGCCTCCAAGGTGGACAGAGGATGCTTTTGCCTGCGGGAGACACCGAGACAAGGGTCATGTGAAACGGAGCCACACTGAACAGTCGTCACAACATCTCTCTTCCGCTAGCGCGGTGTGTTATGATGCAACGGTGGAAAAGCTGCACAAAACAAATGTGTTTTTCTATGAGGGATTCCAGGAGCAGGAGTGAGGGGGGTCGCGGTGGCGGTGGTGGTAGAGGAGAGTGGTCTCACCGCTGCTCCAGGCAGATCTGGGCCTTCTCCTCCCAGCGCTCCGCGATGGTGAGCAGCTCCTGCAGCTCCGCCATGGCCGTCTCCACCGAGACGCTCTGGGACACGCCGCAGCCGGCCTCCATCAGGCTTCGGAGCATGGCCAAGGTGACCTCTCCCCGGTCCCCGGCTTCAGCGCCCAGGGTCCGCCGCACCTCGCTCAGCCAGCTGCCCTGCGCCTGCTGCCCCTTGAGCAGGTCACACTCCGGGACCAGCACGGGCAGAGCGGCCCCCCGGTCCAACAGGGCCTGCAGCTGGTCCGGGGCCGGGGAGTCCCTCCTCCAGTCCCGGTCGCTGATCAGAGCCTTGGCCTGGCCCTGGAACTCCTTGACGCTCTGCAGGATGGCCTGAAGAACCAAAGGGCGTTGGTATCCAAGGTTTGCTTTCATGTGGGTTACCTGCTGAACTACTAGGGCTGAACGAGTTGGGAAATCTAAATGTTTCAACCAATATTGCGATTGCGATTTAGCATGCGATTTTTCTTTTCATAGTTCCTTATGTTCTGTATTATTCACTAGACAAGCAATAAATCATCCTATAGTATGACAATCACAACATTGGAAGCAGTCAACACATAAACTGCCCTTTTCTTTCCTTTTATGTGTTGAGATTAATTCATGAATTGATGCAACATCTTTATTTAACTATTGAATTGTAAAATAAAACTAAATACGAATCTTACCGATCTTCAGTCAGTAACAAAGCAATTTTTTGTTTTCCCGCCAGCCTTTGCGATTTGCTAATTGTGTTCTATTACATCGCGATTTTGGTTTGAATTCGATTAACCCTTCAGCCCTATGCACTAAACAATGCCCACGGCAAAGGCACTGCCTCTGGAGTGGGTTCCCAGCTGCTGGATTCACACTTAAAAATCGAATTGGAAAGATGAATCGGTAGAGCTGATCATTGACATAGCATGTCGACCTCCGAAAGCTTCCCCACGTGAGGAGCTTCATCTTACCTGCACCTCTTCCATCTGGGTCACCACACAGGGCAGGTTCTGCATGGTCTCCACCAAAGACTTCAGCACTGCCAGTGTAATCTTAGCTCCGCTGAAACCCAGCCACAAGCACCGGTCGGTTTAAACTACTGGAGCCATCAGCGATGTTTGAACCTGGAGTATGTGTGGAGGCACCGTACCTGGTCGTGGAGTAGCCAAGGAGCTCAGTGCTGCTCAGCTGGCATTGCTGGACGTCCTTGAGAACAGTGTTTAGTTTGTAGAGGAGCTCGTTGTCTGGAAACTTTTTCTCTGATGCTTCGGCCTTCAGCAGCTCCAAGTCGGCAATCGCTGCAAGGAAGAACAAAATAGAGAACATCTACCTTAGCTGATTTTTGATTTTGATCTCAAGGCAAAAATTTGAATAAAACCACAAACATATTTACCTATCTTGTTACCCTCTTCATGTTCAAGTGCCTCTTTTACTCTGTTTGCCCAGGAATCAAATGACTCAGAGCGGACTTTAAGACGGTGCAGCATGGCCAGCAACTCATCCAGCGTGTATCTGTACCTGCAGGGGGAAACGTCAGGCGATCAAAAGAAGCCCGCGATAAGACTATAAAGTCATAGATGTGGAATGTTATCCGATGTCCTCTGCGTACCTGAGGTAGAGCTTGTCTGTAGGGCAGTTACATAGGTCCTGAGTGTGATAGAGACAGACCACACGTTCTGGACAGTTGGAGCAGGCCAGGGCAGAGAGGAAGCAAGTGGTCTTGCACATGTCACACTGTCTCTCGTCATCAGGGAGCAGTTCAAACGCCTCTCTCTCCGCCTCGGTGATGCCCTGGAGGCGTGCGTGAAATAAAAGACAAATAACGGCTTGTTTACTTTGGAGGATCGCAAGATCACAGTCTGTGCCCTTCAAACGAATCACAGAAGCACTAAAGCATCCATCCACGCTCATCCACGCATCTCACCCTTTCCATCAGCCCCTTGCGGAGCTTTCTTTCCTCCTGGACGATGATAAACATCTCCCGGTGGGTGGCAGCTGCCAGGTTGAGGTCTAGCCTCTCTGGGCAGGCTGCCATTTTACAGGTGAGCTCCTCGTGGGAGAACACGCAGTACCTCCGTAGGCGTCGGTAGTGCTCGATGCAGGAGCGCCCGGCTGGCAGCTGAGAGCGAGGAGGAGATGATGACAGAGAGAGAGAGAGAGTCAGTAATCTCTAGGCCTGAACTACTGATAATTAATCCCTCGCGGTAATGGGAGGCGCTATAATGGATTGCCGCATACCCAGTCTGCAGTGCAGAAATTGACAGCTTCAGCAAAGTTGTATCCTTGGTTGAAGCCACTGTGGTAGGCTCTGGGGAAGGTGATGACAAACTCCCCGGCACACTGGTTGGTGCGCACCACCTGCGGAGCAAAAGACCTCGATGGTAAGGGCATGAAGAGGTGGAGCGCTTAGGGGAGTTGGGGGGGGGGGGCATGCGGTCAGCGGGAGCCACGTACCGGGACCCCGTGGGCCATGAGGATGTTGGGGTTCATGATGGTGACCAGCTGGTGCAGGAGGTCGGGCTGGGAGTCGAACAGCTCCGGCGTCAGCTTCTTCATCACCTCCTCGAGCCGCTCCGCCGCCACAGAGGGCACGCCATACCAGGTCTTGGGTTCCCCCCTGGAGACCCACACGGACAAATGAGCAGGAGAACAGCGACCAGCGCCCGCTGTTAACCAGAGTACACATGTAACGTAGGCTTGCTGAGCGCAAAAAAAAGGACAGGCGGTCACCAGTGCAGGTAGTTGATGGAGTAGCTCCAGTGGTCTTCGATATGCCAGCAGAAAGCCGAGAACACCATGCCCACGTAGAGCCAGGGCACCTTCATCCCAGAGATGTCAGCGTTGATATGGCACAGCACCGACTGCTCCAGCACAGGCATCACGTTCAGGTTCCAGCCAGAACGGGAATACTCCTGGAAAGGACCGCAGCACAGCGAGCCCTTACACCAGTGCTCTGGAGGACCAGAGCATTGTCGGCCTCAGGTAGTCCTCTACTGTGGAACTTACCTCTTCCTCGCTGGAGAGGAGGCGCAGCCCGGTGTTCATGGGGAAGCCACTGCCAAACTCCTTGGAGTGAATGTCTGCGCCGTACTCCACCGTAACATCCTCCTCGATACTACTCACCAGCCTCCAGAACTCTCTCTCCACCAGCTCAGTGGGAACCATCTAAATATCGCAGGGGTTTCAAAATATCACAGTTGAAAGAGGTCAGTCGGCGCCTCACAGAATCAGGCCTTTGAGTGGATGTGTACCGAGTGTTCACTTACATGCACAGGCATGTTGAAGTAATCTGCTTTGAAGGCATCTGCCATCTCCCCAAAACTCTGCAGGCTGTATTCTCGTGTGGCCTGTTCAAAGCCAAAGGCTTCATTCGGCCTCTTGCACTCCTAAAGAGAAACAAGCAAGAAGGTTTAACATAGCAGGCAGTGAGCGACGTTGGCTCTTTTTAGTGGATTCTGCACATACTGGTAAACTTGGAACTACCTGTTATGACCCTAAGACAAGCGTTCTTTTTGACAGGACTGACATACCTCTGCAACACATTTGGGACATCGCCAGTTGCCTTTGGGGGGTTCTGTGAGTGGGGGCAGCAGACAGAAGGTGTGGTAGTTGTCCTCACAGCCGTCGCACAGCAAGAGCTTCTCGTCGTCATCCCCGCGGCCACACATCCGACACACAAAGGAGTCCACCTGACACACAAACCATGAGGAGAGCTTTAATCACCCGCCGATGGCGTTCACTATTCACGCTTTTGAATTCACAGATCAACCACGACGGCCCCATGGGTTGTCCTTACAAACTGGGGGTTGTTGATGTTGCGCCTTAGCCTCATGGTCATCTTGGTACAGGGGCCATCTTTTGGCCGCCCTTCGTCGTCCTCGTCGTCCTCGTCGTCATTCTCATCTTCTTTAACGTCCTTGACATTTGACTCCTCCTTCTTCACCTCGAGCTTGACACCAGCAGGGGGCAGCGAGGGGCTGGACAGGGGCTCGCCCGCCTCCTTCTTCAGACCGCCCCGCGGCTCTGTGGTGGCCGCTGGGTCCGGGGGAGCTGCTGTGGCGGACACCTTGTCCTTGACCGTGACCGTCTGTGGCAGCTCTTCTGCAAAGGAGCATCATAGATGGCTCAGTTCACAGTTCACAGGGGAACTCATCTAACCGCTAGTATTCAGGAACTACAATGGGTGGCTTGCAGCGATAAGCAGCTATTAGCTAATTGGCCAATGAGACTTTATTACATCTAGTTCAGGATATTTGTGGACTTTCTCTGCCCCGACTTAAACAAAATTAACAATAAAAGTGTTTAAGCCTAATTTGCCCCTCGGGGATCAATAAACTCCATTTGTTTATATCTCAACTGTGAAAAGGATATCTGAACATCCTCTGTATACAGTAGTGCGGAGGAGGCTACCTTTCTTCCGGATGCTCTTGTCTCTGGCCATCAGACCCAGGCCCATCATCTTAGGCCCCGCCCCGTAGATCTGCAGCTTCTTCAGCTCTGGGTTCTTCTCTATGTCCTCCTCTGTGGGTTCAGGCTAGGGGGTAGAATGAACGGGTTAGCTTAGGAGTACCAAACCATCTGCCACGACTCAACAGCACACAGACAGCCAAGCCAAGGAGACCACATCTGCGGTGATGGCACGATAGCATAGCGATGCATCACAACGTGGGCCTAGGCTGAGGTTAGATAGGAAGGGAAATGTTAGCCTACAACGTTGTGAAAAGTTTGAAGAACTGATAATGTGAGAAACGGACCAACCACCACCAGTAACACCCATACACTTGAAAAGAAAACCAAAGAAAATGTACCAAACACAATGCAACGCGTCAATTGAACTGCACAGTCATTTATGAGTCGGAATATCTACTTGCATTATGGGCAACGCAAGTATTGCAAATACTTGACAATCTTTCAAGAGATTGTGTAACCACCACCACCAAGAAAAACCTGTTAATCTAACCTACAGGCTTTTTTAGATTGAGAGATGCAGTCCAGTGGCACGCATGCAGCTACACAACATTGCCAAACTAAAAGAGACAGCTGAAACCAAACGGCCCGGCATACACAGCCCAGCATTTATGCAAACCAAGCAACGTCAAAGACAAAAAACGAGTTGGAGGGTTAAAGGAAAGGAGGGTCCATACACACTTAATGGAGGGGCTTTGAAGACCTAACTCTGCTGGGGTGAAATAGACTAAGATTTATGGACCTGCTTTGCGAGGATTCAAGTTTAAAAGTTTGCCAATTCAACTTTATGAAGGGGAACTCATCTAGTTCATACAATCTTCCCATGTAGATTTGGATACATTTACATGGTGTTACTCTTGTTTCAAACATTAAGCCCATGTACAACGGAGTGAAATGGGACAATTTTACATAAAAATTCAGAGTGTTCCATTACAATATAAGTGGAAACAAATGATTGACGTTTCCAAGAATAGCGACTCTGCCTCAAACATGAAGCTGTGGCGACAAATCTTGGTTGCCAATACCCTTCAAAAACCTTTTTTTGAGTTGCACCAATACGACTCAACCATCTGGCATGACCGCACCCCTGACAAGTGTTTCTTGTCGCAGTTAGTGGAAAGGTGAAAGTATAGAGCTTCGGCGAAGGCGGGAGTCTAGGAAAGGAAAGCGAGGCACGAAGGTAGAGGGCTGGAGAAACTGAGCTTGTGTGCTCAGGAAGCAGTACCGCAGAGCTGAGTGGAGGGCCAGCGGAGAGAGGACGGGGGGCCAGACCCTCTGGACCCTGCAAGGGGAACAATACAGGCAACGATAAACTAAAGACAGAGCGGGGGGGGGGGGGGGGGGGGGGGACAGGGGACGAGAGAGGGAGAGCGGCAGAGACCTGAACCGGTGGAGCCACCACAGGAAATGGAGAGGAGACTCAAACTCACGACTAGGATAATGGTTCAACTGTGAGCGTGCACTATTGTCATGTATCTTTCATGGAAATGAAACATTTCCGAACATTTAAGGAAATTCTTTGGATCACATTCGAATAAAAAAAAAAATTGTCCAACATTCAGACAACAGAGCATTTCAAACATTTGAAAATAGTTGAGACCTTAAAGTTTATATTAGGGTCAATATTAACAATGACATTAAGAGTTAGTTCAAATAACGATACTATGGTAAGAAATCAGCCATCAATTCTAAATGTAAATCTTAAATTGAAGTCCTATAAAATGGGAGTTTGTTTTTCTGATATAGAAGCACTAAAAAAAAAAAGCCATTAGAAATAGGTGGATTAGAAATGTGGCAGCAGATGAAATGCATACTTCTTAACAGGCGGGGAAATGCAGTGAGGCAGTAATGAGGGGTTAAAGAAGGAATACGGAGCAGAGAACCAAAGCAGAGGGGCAGCATGGAGGATAAAGCAGGCATGCAGGCTACATTCTTGAAGGCATCATAGTCACTTTTCATGTTCAACTTCATTGAGGCAAGAAATAAGACAGAACAGGATAACCCACTAACATACAAAGTTGCTCAACCAAACCAAACCAAACCAGGTATTTGTTTTGGGAACCCTAAATGCAGATTCTTGTATCCAGCCACACTGTTACCATATCAGGCAACTTATCTCGGCCAACAGACATTGCAGCAGCATGTATGGAAATGATAACATGAGATAACAAACATAATAAAACGGGAAGGTGTCGTGTATCTCAACACAAGCAGTCTTTTATGTAGAAGCTTGAATGCATGCTCCTTTAATTTAGAAATCGCATTCTATGAGTAACAGCCAATAAAAAAAGAGCAACAAAAGGGAAGGCCTGAAGGCCTCAAATGTTCAGCATGTTTTCATCACTAGGTCACCAAATGGAGATAGTACTATCAGTAGAATAGAATTAACCTTAAGGCCATGATGAGCAGAGAGAAACCATCACAGATAGAGCAGTCAGAACCTCATTAAACATCATGTTATTTATCAGCCTAGGTTATATTGTTGTGTAACTTTGGGATTGTCTTTGGATCGCTTTATCGTTTTTCAGTTCTGAATCGATTATTACCCACAATAATATTAATCAAACGAAGTATGCTAGACTTAAATTATATCAAACTGATAATATTTTTATGACCAAACGGTCTTCAAGCCTGTTTTAATGCTTTGATACACAGCTATAAAAATAGAGAGGAAATAAATGCATCTGGCATAAGGTATAGATTACTGTACAATCTAGAGCCCTTAGTGCGCCAAACTCTATTTGCAACCACATGGGAACAGGAAAAACAGCAAAGTTGACCATCAACTAAACAGATTTTAAGGGTGGAGGGGCATCCCCAGAAAGACTCGTCGTCTGTAATCTGTTCTGAACTCTCCAGCCCTGAGATAAGTGAAGGGCAAGGCGGGGGCCTTAATGATACATTGGACCATTTGATGTTTTTGCACTCACATCTGGCTGGCAGCGATTAGCCCTTCGCCCGTAGCTGTTCATCTTGGAGGGCTGGACAGACTGCCGCAGAGGGATGGAGTGTGGCTTGTACTCTCGGTCCACCTCCTCGCCGTCATAATGCTTTGGCTTGCAGTTCTACAACAGGGGGAATATACAAAAGCTTTAGTAGGCAATGACTATAAAAGGTGGTTAACTATTTCGACCCAAATGTTCATTGTATGCTCCGTGGGTCCAGGAAACAAAACGAGAATGGAGCGATCAGGCATGAAGAGACAAAAAAAAAACAGCTGTGTGGCTGATAAACTGTGTACATAATCATTAAACTGAGCGCAGTACTACCTACCAGATATCGAAATACAGTTTAACAATAAAGATGAAAGCAATGAATAACCAGAAGTTAGGTCTACACCTTTAGTTTGATTGCATTGCAACTGTGAGTCCCAAAAGCTAACTTGCTTGTGTCTAGATACAATTGCCATAAGAAATCCCCAGTCTTCATCATTTTTGGCGTCATCTGAATCATTCCAATGCTCTGGCCAGATAATACTGGTATGCATTGTGAAACACTATGTAATTATCTTCATCCGATTTTAATTGGGAAGGAAGTAGGAACCCAGCTGTCAAGTACTAGTCAACAGCAGAACTTGTTATGGTGTCAAGACACCGCCTCCTTGATTTGGTTGAACAAGCTATAACTGCTCCACATCATGCAGTGCTTACATTATATTTAATGTGCAACAAGTTTTTGTCCCCACATGTCTGCATCTCACAATGTCGCTGGCATCTAAATTACGCTTTTGTGGCGTCTTGTCGTTTTATGAATCTGAATGTACAGCAAGAGGAGAGTTGGGCGTGAGCAGAGTTTTACCGTCAGGCTGGCCCCGGAGTGGAACATTTCAAAGGGGTAGACGATCCTCTCATAGTGTGAGCGCAAGAGGGAGCCTATGTTCTTCCCGGGAGGGTAGCCCAGCCTCTGGGCCACACGGGCCCAGCGGCGCTCCTTACACACCAGGTCAAAGCCCCCTTCGTCTGTTACGATCTAGAAAAGGAAGAAAAACACATACAATTAATTAAAAAATCGAACCAGGAACAAAGAGCATCACATAAACACAGTGAATTAAGATAAGAGGTTTCTTTAACAGCACCTTTGACAAGCTGAAAAGGTCAAGGATGCGCCTTTCGATGTTTGGGATTTTCAAGGAGGATCCCTGGATTTCCCAAAACTTGGCAATGCGGTCCAAGTAGTTTAACTTCACCCGGGTTTCCGCCTGGAAATGGGATGAAAAAGTACTGATAACAAGTCCACTCCCACAAACATTAGTCTGTCCACAAAGCACAACCATCAGCACAGAAGGAGACAAGGGTCAAACCTCAAGCTCATTGAGCCTCTGGATGCGGGGAGTGAAGCGGAAAGTATCAAGTTCCACTGAGAATGGCGGTTGCCAGTCCTGTAGAGAATTGACATCAAAGTCATCTTTTGATCCATCAATTTGAATTAATTACTTGATCATCATAAGATAGATTAACATTTACCGCTGGGGGCCGGATCTTGCAAATTCCCGACTTTTCTGCGATTGGACGGATCTTGGCAATGTAACCAAGAGGGTCCTGAAACTCTTCCCATGATGGCTCAAATACCGGGCACTCCGGAGGAGGCACAAACTCTTCCCCTTCCATCACCCTGGCAACAGAGAGAAAATGTTCAACAAAGTTAATTACAAGCATACACAGTGGAAGGCCATGCTTTCCAATCATATTTGGGGCTATAGCTTTATTTTCCATAGGTTTGGGACATCAGTATTCATAATAAATTGTGGATTAATTAATATAGACCCATAACCATTCACAAAGAAATCCCCAAAGGGGGGCACATTCATGATCAACATATTAGATGGACGTTTCAATTATCTATAGCCTTTGCAGCTCACAAGAGCCAGTTTGATTTATACCTGGTAGGCCCTACCAGCACTCTACAGCAACAACACAGGTCTGAGGTAAACTTCCGTTGGGGGTGGGGGGAACCTGAGACTGAGACTGGTCTAAGCTCACCCCTTCCCCCAACATTACATACACAACAAAACAAAAACACCCGTGAATCCAACAAGGCCCATTAGGACATAAACTTACTCAAACATATAAATAAACATGGATAAATTGAGTAGTGCGTGAGCAACACACACCAGCACACGAAGTCTGTCGTTATGTCAAAGTATAGAAAATATTTACAAAAGTCCAAACATAAGACAACCATGTGTCGAGAGAAGACGATGGTATATTCAAGTCGGCACGTGTACTGGACCGTCTGTACTCAATACTGACCAAATTTGGGACTCAGTCGCTCAAACGATCATATCTGGTGCTTGACGGGCCTAAAAACAAACAATGGCGTTGAAACCACGAACCCAAGAATCGAGGCCAACTACAGCATCACTACTTCAAGGTGGTTAACGACTGATGCCTTCATTTACAAAACACACAACTAAAAGACAACTGACTGTCGGTATAGTAATACAGAACTATATCCATGAACAAACCAAACGTTAACCCGAGACACTGGTGGTGTGGAATAAAATAATCTAGTGAGAAGTACTACGCTAGCAAGAGTGACACCATGAGCTCCAGAGACGTGTTCCACAAATATGTGTATATAGACATGAAAGTTCACATGACGTCCAAAATATACAACTGTCGTACTATGATCCTTTTCCCATCGACACGTCTGGAGGTCTTTCTCTTGAGGGGTTCGCAGGGCCCGGGGTCACAGGGAGTGAGGATGCTGTCGGTAGCGTTTGCGGCCTCCACTTTCAGCCAAGTACAATCACCTCCCACCACGGTCTAGGTAAGCAGCTAGCACTAGCAGGACTCTGACGCTAGCGAAGGGAACCTGACTTGACTTGACAACGCTAATGACGTTAGCGTCCGTAGCCAATTACCCAGCGTTAGCTACACACGTAACAATGGCTATAGTGAGAAAATAAACAACGGTCCAAAATTGGAACACGCATGACATTTTTGGCTTGATTACACAGTCGCTACTGACCCGTAGACACCTCGATGTCCCGGGGAATGATGAGGGTTGGTAGCGACTGCCCTTCCTCTGTTGTGATTTCTCTGGTGGTTAGCTCACGTTGGACAGCTTGTTGGTCGGTCCAGTTTGGCTAGCCTTACTACTGCTAGCAACTAAAGTTGGCCGTTTTACAGCTTATTCCACCATATAGCACCGTCCCATTAGAAACATAGGCGAAAGGGACGGACAGTATGCGCGTGTTTCACTTCAGAAAAAAAATCTTAAACTAAAAAGGATGACACTATTAATCCAATTTATGATCAACACCATCTCTGCCTTAGGATCATCCTATCTTCCTTAACAAGACGCCATTTTAGTTTTTTTTCTCACGGCCGAAGCACAGCCCCGAGTCTCGAGACAAGTATCTACGTCAGAATCACAACAGAGCGAATGCTGTGTGAGGAATGTAGCGTTATCCCGGTCTGTAAAATCGCAATTTCCGTCCCTTACTTCCTATGAGGGGTGTACGCTTGTTAAGTTGTCAGAGCAGAGCGATAAGAACAAAAACCTCACAAAAATAACAACATCAAGGAAAAGAATAATAATTTGGAGTTTGAACGAAAAATGGCAAAGAAATATCCCAAAACATGTAACGGAAACGGATATCCCTTTATCGTCAATCCAGCCCTCTCTTGCAACTAAAACAATTTAACAGAAAGTCCCGCCCTCTTCTGCCTATAATCGCCATTTGGAGTATCCCCTTCAAGGCGTTCCGACGCGAACGCATGGGAACGAGGTTACCACTTAAAGGTTGGGTATGGAATTCTCTTTTTTGGCCATTTTTGCAAAAAATTGCTTGAAATCCTTATACAGCCACTGAGTTAGAAGTACTGACATGAAAGTTAAACAAGTCAATCATCTGTGGAACGTGCAAGGCTTGAAAAACTCCAGCCAATGATTTCCAGACCCACCGAGTGGCATTGGACAGTAAGGGTGTGTTCGCACAGGCATTTTTTTAACATTAAAAAACACCTGACCAGAGCGTTTTTTTATCAACTAAAAAACTGACAGGGTTTTTTTGTCTAATTCATTCTAGACCCCAATGTTCGAGTACATATACGTTGCAAATCGGTTACAGTATCAAAGTGGTTCGACTACCTATCAGTGTCAACTAGTTACAATGTCGAGGATGAGAAAATTAGCCCTTGTTTTGGCGTTAGATGCCAACGACGAGGATAACGACAAACCTTCCCGTTTGTGGGTGCATATAAACCTGGGACGGCAGCAGTACGGTGCATTTCATAGTTTGATACAAGAGCTACGGTTTGATAATGCACGGTTTAGTGCACATTTCAGACTCGACAAGAGTCAATTTGAAACCCTTTTGCGCATCGTTGCGCCTTCAATAATAAAGCAAGACACCCACATGAGGCAAGCCATATTTAAACAATACGTGTTTTGAGGACTTTCCTAGTGACGTAAGTTCTCGTTCATTGGTCAGCTGTCAAAAAACTGCCTGACGTCGGGTGCTTTTTCTTGGCGAGTTGAACTTTTCCCAACTTGAAAACAACCCAGAGCAGGAAAAAAAAACGCTGGCAGCGGTGTTTTTAAAAGCACCCAGGATGTTTTTACAAAAACACTGTATCATAGGAATATAATTTAAAACATCCACTCGCACCTGAAAAAAAAACTGCCTGTGTGAATACACCCTAAGTACGTCAATCAAACGGTCGTACTGCCCTCCCCCTCCCCTGCTCCCCGCGCGTGACCCCTTCCTGCACATACTCAAAGCTTGTGACCCAGAGCAAGCTTCTGTTTGTTGTTATCCTACGGTAGCTACTTGGAGCTAGCTAACTAGCTAATGGCTCGCTCTCGCGCATCTGTGTTTGCGCTCGTGCATGATTGCGCATCCATGTACTTGGTGCTGGAGTCAGAGTCAGCGTTGAAGGAGGAGGGGTAGGACCATTTGAGTTGTGTATTTTCAAAATCTGCTGCCGTTTCGCAAATTCCATACCCAACCTTTAAGAGCAGGGCAGGGAATCCTAATTTTTTTCAAAGGGTCCGTTTATAGATAAACTAATTCACAACAAAAGTACAGAATGTCAGCATATAAAACGTGTGTTTCACTCTGTTAACACTGATTTATATATGCTTGTACTCTTGTTTGCATAGTTCGTAGCTCATACATTTGCTATATGGACATCGCCACAAAATGATGTGTAGCGAATCAATGAGAGACAGCCCGTCTTTTATCTCTGTTACCAACGGACACCTCCCTCGTTAGGCCTATGTACAATTATCAAAAATGTAACCTATTCTTTTATTGCTACATGCTTAAAGCCATGTCTTAAATTTTATTTAGCTTTCACTAAGTTTATGACTAGGCAAATGGGCTGCTTTCAATTTGTGCGTTGACCTATTGCATGGATTTTTGGAAGACATTTAGGCTACATGGACATGCTTATATTGGCTATATTGAATATTCTCTATATTATTTGGCTTTATTACCAGATTGTGCCGGTTTATAGTTTCCCCGTTTGACAGTTTAAGATTATGGGTTGTTTAAAATGTCTCATTGCACATGCTTGCTCTCGGCCTAAGCCAAGTTCAAGAATAAAAATAGACATAGGCGTTTCACTGCAAGGACGCTTTTTTAATTTAAGCAATAAATATTCACATCTCTTTCAGCACACACTTGATACATTCACAAATAAAAATTCTAAAATTGTATATTTAAATTGGTGTCAATAGGTACCCTAACATATTAACACCTGTAGACCGTTATCATGGTAGTTCTGTTTTGAATTAGAGAAATGGAAATAGATTTTAATTTTGGCCTACTGAATCTGCTTTCATGTCTTTTGCTCATATGTACATACCTAGTGGCACTCACATGCACGCACCTGAAACAGAATAGGAGTAATTTACCCCAAAACAAAGCCTATATGTATAATATATTATGTACATTTAGGTTTATACAGTACAATCCATTCAATTAGTGCAGATATACCCATGCAAAAAGAAAGAAAACACCATTGAAGCGATAGGCAGAGCAACAAAACATTTACATTTCACATTCCTAAATCTTGCCAACTGTCACAATACACTTTATTTCTTGAGGTCTTTGATGTGCCTTCTTCTTCAATTAACAACTTCATCAACTTCAGATCCCAAATCCCAGTCTAGAACCACCTTTGCCTAATAAGATACACCATTTAGCTCGGTAATTAATGGCACTAATTCCGGCCTATCTCGTTGCACTGTTACATGTTAAAAAAACGACTCTAAGCACAAGAGACTGCACACCCAGGAGGTACTGAGATAAAGAAAAGTTGTCTTTTACATTCCACACGCGGGTTGTGTTGAACAAGAAGCCCATTCAGCAGGGGCCCAGAAAATGTCCAAAAGTGTAAACAGAGATCTTTAAAGAATGATGAAGCAGGAGGATAAGAAGGCCATTGCTGACTTAAGACATCACTCGTGTGCAAAAACACAAAACTGCATTTAAAAGCGTGCGTTTTTATAAAGGCGTAGAGTGTCAAAACGCGCAACAAGTTGGTTTTAATGGCTGTAAAGAGTTGCCTCTGAAGGAATAATGGCTTCCTAAATGGAACATAGCTTTATAACTCTATGGCAAGGCTGAAGCCCTTTTCTTTACACAGAGCCATATACAAAATTCTAGAGTATCTTTCTCCCCAAGAGCATGTTTTGTTTGCAAAAATAATCTCCTCACTCAACGCAAAGGGAGGAAGGAAAAGGTTCCACCATCCAAAAGGTCCTCAATCTCATTCATAATGTTTAAACCATTAGTATTAATATCGACCAAAAAAAGAAATGGCAGTCATTATAGTATGGAAATAATCTCCCTACACATACGATAACACCCTCAAGCAGTCTACGTGAGTTGAGGGGATTAATATGTGTGCATAAACTGTCCTATAGTCATCTACAGTCAAACATCGCTGATATAATTAATCACTGATCAAAACATTTATCAAACAATATTCATCATACTCAGCAGATATACAGTATAATAATATCAATACAACAGCAAAAAAGCTTCAGAAACACTCAAATAGATTATTGTTCATATAATTAATTCCCACTTCCCAAACAAAATGTTATTTATTAATAAGCCAGCTGGCTTTTGTCAACAGGAAAACAACTGTAGAGCAAAAGGCCATGGAGGCAGAAAACGTGCACAGGCCGAAAGACTTTGGGACAGTGCAACACATCTGAGGCTCAAAATAGAGAAAAATAAAGAGTCTTACAGTTAAGCAAAATCTGAAAACAATGACAGACACTAAGAGGCTAACGAGATTATTGCAGATTGTGTATGTTTCTTTGCAATTATCTGCAAGAACTTTTTACAATGTCAAACGCCCAAATAAACATAGTCGATATTTCTAGTAGTCTTTTTTTTATACATCAATAAATAAACGGCTTGTTACTTTATATGTGACTTGGTTCCCACACTGCCTTGCCTCTCACAAAGTCATAACGCAGAAACAGTCAAAGGGGCCCAATTCTTGCACATTCAACTAAAAATAAAGATATATGGCTATAGCTTTTATTTATTGTGAACGTGTTCTGACGTCAGCGTGTATGTTTGGGGCCTCGGTTCGGTGGGTCAGTGTCTGAGCATGTGAACAAACTTCTACGCTACTTGTCAACGCTTTACATATGCGGGAAGCGGAGGTGAAAGTAGCAGAGACGGAGCAGGCTGCGTTTCCTCTTCTCGCTCGCCCCGCTGCTGTCGGTCCTCGTCGAGCGGCTCCGGGCTCTGCTCCGGCTCCCCGTGTCCTCTGCCCGCTCCGACCTCTGACCCCCCTTGGAGCCCAGCCCCCTGCTCAGACCACGGTGCTTATCCGGTTGATAGCTTTGGACTTGGAACTGCTGCTCCCGGGGCCGGTAGGACCCGCCCCCATCCCCTGCGGGCCCGGCTGAGGTGGCCCTGGGTGCTGAGTGGGGTGAGGGGAGAGAGGTGTATGAGGGGTAAGGGGGGAGGAAGGGGGGGGTAAAGGGGAGTGTGGTGGGGGAGGAGGGATGGAAGAGAGCGGAGGGTACTGGGGCAGATACTGGCCGACGGTAGAGGCGGGATGTGCATTGGTGGTGGTGGACTGTTGGTGGTGGTGGTGGTGGGGCAGTGTGCCGAAGATAAAGTGTGTCTGGTGGACGGGGTGGGGGACCGGGTGCGGGGTTTGAGAGTGACCGGGGTGGGTGTGGGAGTGTGCGTGGGGGTGCGGCTGGGAATGAGACAGTGTGAGAGGCGGCTTGGTGCCAGGGACGCCGGCCCCTCTGACAGAGTGTATGGGCTGCGCGTGGTACAGGCCGAACTGCGGGCTCGGGGATGACTGGGAGTGAGGAGAAAGGGGGGGAGGACAGCCCACTACCATGTTGCCGTACCGACCCGGTAGCCCATGCTGGGAGAGCTGGGAGAGATGCGCCAGCTGCTGCGCGTGCGTGGGCCCAAACGGAGGGCGACAGGGTAGCGGGCTTCTCTGTATAGTATGAGTGGGAACGCCCTGCATAGGGGACGGGACAGTTTGTACGTGGTAGCGATGGTGATGGTAGTAGGGTGGCGGCGGCTGCACGACGGCCGTGTGACAGTACTGTGCATGTAGCGCCTGGATCTTGGAAGGCCCCCCGTCCAACTGGCACAGGGATGAAGGGGAGTGAGGAGGGGGGCCTCCCGTAGTCGGTGGGGGGACAGGGGCGGGGTAAGGTGGCCCCGGTGGTATGAGGGGCGCCGGTGGTTTGGCGCGTTTGCTCCCAAACAGGGACCCGAGGAAGGAGCCACTGTTGTTGCTGCTGCCCCCCGCCCCAGGTACCCCCCCCACCCCTGATCTCTCTACACTGCTGGGGATCCCCCCTACTCCCGTCCCAGCAGTGGTGTGTTGTTGCCCCGGCCCACCCCCCACCCCCGATCCGGGGCTCAGGATGGGGCGATGCGGCCGGTAGTCTTCAGTTCCATAGCAGCCGGGGACCCCGCCCGGAACGGTGTAGCGCTGGTGAGGCTGCGGGCTGCTAATGATGGAGCCCTGGCAGGGGACAGAAGGGATCAATGCTTTGGGTGATACCAACGCACCCACCTTCGTGGGGGGGGCCGTCCCCGGAGCAAAACAACCGCTTCCATCTCACAGCTCGTCGTCAAACACAAAGACGCAAAGATCCGTATCATGTACAGAGCATGCTCAACCTCCTGTCTTCTTTTTTATGGCATGCAAAGAGTGTTAGCGTTGCAGCGGGCGTGTGCAGGCATTTGCAACGAGGAATACACACGCTCACACACACGCACACACACACACACACACACACACACACACACACACACACACACACACACACACACACACACACACACACACACACACACACACACACACATACAGAAGATATACACACACACACAGAAGATATACACACACACATACAGAAGATATACACACACACACAGAAGATATACACACACACATGCATAAATAATGCAGGGTAAACATAGCACATGCTGGGGTCGGCTGTATTAGGGGTTGTTAAAGGTCAGGTCTGTGGGGGGTTAGACAGCCACGGCTCAGACTTACTTCCATGGTACTGTCCAGAGAACCAACACTGTTCCTGCGACCACGTTTCCCTGCACCCCATCAGGAAGAGTCCGTCAGTTAGTAAAGAGTGAAAGAACAGAATGGTTCATTGGTGTTTGTTTTACATGTTGTTGGGACATTGATGAGGTGGTGTCCGAATGGAACCGATGAAGAAATAGAAGAATATGAAGCAAGCAGAGCAGAATTCGACCCCAAGTGCTTACCCCAACCCATTGGAGAGAAAGCAATTGGATTGGGCCTGTATCACCGCGAGGCTTTTCTTCCTCACCTGTGTCTGACAGGTCCCTGAGAGATGAGCTGAGGGCCGTGCGTTTGAGGCCTTCAGCGGCTGAATAGTTGTCATCCAGGCTGGGCCGTCCCAGAGAGCCGTTCACCGCTTCCCCCTTTACCATACTGCTCGACAACAACCCAGTACGCATTACGCCTTTCTGCTTCTCCAACTCCGCTGTGGAAGACATCAGAGGAGCCAGCCATTAAAGGCTTTTTACAATATTTTTTTCAGCCAATAAATGGCCATTATCCCTTAAAATTATAAAGGAAACCGACATTCTGACCCCTCATCAATAAACATATACAGTACTTAGTATTAGTAAGATATAAACCCGCATCGTACTCGGACTTTGGAGTTGCACTGCACAACAATGACCAGCAGGTGGGGTACTTACACTCCACTCGATATTTCTCCATCTCCTGAACTTCTGCAATGCTCTCCCTGAGGTCGCTGACAAAGCGTGTACGGTCCTGCTGACTGGGCGCCAAAAAGACGATGAGCACTTTCCTCTCCCCGCCCAGCACCGCTGATGTCAGGCGAATACCGTGGGGGTAATCTGGGAGGTGAAGTATGTTTGTTTATTTCAACATCCAAACGAGAGGGTCATCAAGAAATAGTTGAAACTATTTTTTTTTGTTTTTATTGTTGCTCACAGGAGTTCTGGAACATGTGCACTTGCATCTCCACCAGAGGGAATGATTGTCTGAAGCTGTATGTCACTGAGGTTTTCTTCTTCTGGAAGATCTTGGTCACCTGGTGTTTGATAAAGATAGGCCAGGGTTAATACTCGTCGCAGAAGATACTAAATGACAACCATTGTTTGACCCATGAAATATCACTCATACCTTTGCATGCAAAGGTATGAGCATGAGTCTTACCACAAGGAGGTCGTTGAAGAGGAAGACCTCTCTCTGGTGCACTCCAGTCCTCTGTGGTCTGTTAGGATCAGGCACCTCGTACAGCTGGCAACAGCACACCAGCCTGCGGTGAGGCAGTGACAGCACCTACACAAGCACACAGCTGTCATTTATTGGGGACGTGCAATACTAAGCATGTGATCATATGAGAGGGTGAGAAGATGGAATATGGAAAGGTTTGATCATAGCAAACAACGTAAGACATTTGGAAATACTCAGGGTCTATGTATTTATGATATCCTATTGGAAACTCATCCATGTTGTTTACAGAAGCAGTAGTTCAGAATATTTGGAGTGTTATTTGTTATAAATGCCATAGCCATTACTTTCTATATGTGAGTGAAATCTGTGAGGATATCTCTGTATGAGCCAATCTCTATATGAGCCTCTGTATGAGCCAATTTCGATTTTAGACCAATCCCTGCTTATTTTGGACAAATCATCT
Source organism: Melanogrammus aeglefinus (assembly GCA_900291075.1). NCBI lineage: Eukaryota > Metazoa > Chordata > Actinopteri > Gadiformes > Gadidae > Melanogrammus > Melanogrammus aeglefinus. The sequence continues at coordinate 26,547 of OLKM01002278.1, read as the reverse complement.
CTTCCCTTATTAATTCCGGGAATAAAGGGAGGGAGGGAGCAGAGAGTGAATGGGTTGTTTTATTTAAAAAATGTCATTTCTCTTCTGTTATCGATTACCAACTCTCAAATATGACCTACTTTACCCAGAAACATGATTTTAGTTTCTTATTTTCTAAATAGAGTCTGTTTCGAGGCTAAAGAGACCTGGCTCTGGCTACAGTGATTCAAATGTAAAGCTCACAGGCTTCTTGCCCACAATGACTCTTTCCACGGCCTGGACTTGGGACACGTGGTCATCGTTGGTCCTCAGCTCCCACTTCTGAATGCGCTGGTAGATCCCAACAAGGAGGTCCCTCGGGATGTCTTGACCATTGTCCACCCCTTGAGTTAAATAGAAGGGTTATGAGTTAAACCGCTTCCAACAAGTCTGATCAGAATCAGTGGAAGCAATGACAAGATGGATGTCAAGCTTAGTTTTACAGGTTTTTTCCACACTAGAGGGAGCTGTCTCCCCACATTTTTCAATACTGCTTCCGAGATCCAGAGTTTTTAGCTTAACGTTGAATTGTAAAATGTGCAAATTGTAACCTAACGAATCATAAGATATCGGTTTTGTGGTTATACATATGTGATTAATCGAGGTCATGTTACATAAATCAATTTTGTCAATGACCTCATAAATCCATAGCACGTTGAATAAATCTCAAACTTGTGGTTTGTTGTGCTTTCAAAATTGTAATGGTTTTTTGCAGAATAATTTAGCTTTTGCCCCACCTCTCAAATTCTTGATGAAGTCCTCAATCTTCATCTTCCTCTCGGCCTTGACGTTGGGGCTGTACATGTCCGTGTTGAGGAGGATGATGGCGAAGGCCAGGATGAAGATGGTGTCCGGGTTCTGGAACTGGCGAACCAGCGTTGGGTTACACACACAGTACCTCTGACTGTGTGGAGGACAGGAGATAAAGATCAAAACTCAAAGAAGGGATGCAATACCACAGTCCAAACGTTATATATATACTTGGTCCAAGCTTTGATGCCGTCGTACACAATACGACTGCATTCATTTATATGCATGGGCAAGATTTGAAACCGTAACCACTGTTAACCGTCACATGGGAAAACAGCAGACGTATGGATCCCCATAGCAACTCCCTCATGCAGCACAATGTCATGGCCATGGTCCCAAGCCCACCTGAAGGCCTCGATGAGCCTCTCCACCTTCTGAGCTTCTCCCTGGACCTTAATCTGGGCCTGGAACTTCCTCAGGGCATCGTCCAAGTCCATACCGGAGAAGTCCATCTCATCCACCACACAGCTGCACACACACACACACACACGCACACACACACAGACACATGCGCGCAGGTACCCACGCACGTACCCACACACGTACCCACGCATGACCCACACAATGTACACCAAGACAAAGTTACAAAATTATGCAAGGACCGAAAAATATATATTTGTGGGTGGTTGAAAATCCTCTTGCATAAAGAGATAAGACCATCCCACTTTATTATTTTTTCCAGAAGTATTATGTAAATGGTCTTTGTGTGATCTTTTAGATTTTAAAGATAAAAAAAAAAATCAAACCTAACACATTACTGAACCCTGAAAAGAATCCATTTGGTTTCACTTCTCACTCGCTTACGCACTCAATAATTGAGGTGTGCTTCTGGCTTCCCTTACTCACTCCAAAACATCCTTGTTGAACTGTTTCTGCCGGTTGCCTAGGAACTCCCCAATCATCTGTCTGCTGAGGCCCTTCCTCTCAAGGATGAAGCGAGCGATCCCCACCGGCGTGTCTGACACAAACCCTCTCTCGATCAGGTACTGGATTCCTTTCTCTGGCTTCCTGTAAGAGGCAGAACAAAGCTCAGATTCAAAAGCTGAACTGTACATACGATGCATTCAAGCAAGACATTAATGACATTTTCTTGGACCATAGACTAGTGACTTCGATTTATACTTCTGTCTTACATAATCGATGTTCCTACGACTGAGTTTCCGGAGGGCCCTTACTTGTTGAACAGGTTGAGGCCGATGCGGTACTGGCGCCTCTGCACCACGTCGTTGTTGAACGGCGGCGAGTCCCAGGAGTGGCGGCTCTCCCTCTGGTACGTCTGCTTGCCCAGCGGGGGCAGCGGCTCCCGCAGGCTGTCCTGCGACGAGGACCCCGAGCTGCAGTTCACGGTCTCGTTGGAGTTGGTGGTGGAGTTGAGCGAGTCGTTGTCGCCGTCGGAGCAGCAGGGCTGCTCCAGCACCCCGGGGGGCAGCGCCGGGGAGGAGGAGGAGGACAGCAGGGTGGTGGGGGGCTGCTGCGGCGAGGAGGACGAGGACTGCGTGTCGGGGTACTGGTGCTGGTGGTGGATGGGGTGCTGCTGCTGGTGGTGTTGGTGGTGGTGGAGGGCCACGTGCTGGGGGATGTGCGTGGGCAGGGGCCGGCCCACGGCGCGCGTCTGGCCCTGGGCGGTGGCGGTGGAGGCGGGCCGGGTTGCCATGTTGGGTGCGTGCTTGAGGGTACCCTGGGGGGAGCCGGTGCCCGCCCCCGGCTCCTGCTCGTACACCAGCTGGCGGCTGAGGGAGCCGCGGTCGGAGCGGTCGCTCATGTCCACCGAGCTGTCGCTGGGGGGCTCGATGGTGAGCAGGGGCAGGTGGGCGCCCCTCAGCCGGTAGTCCCGGCACTCGGTGCACGGGCGTGCTGCGGCGGCTGTTGCTGCTGCCCCCCCCCTCGGTGTCGCGGCTGTCTTCGCGCACGGCCACGCCGCCGCCGGGGCCCCAGTACTCGGTGTCGGTGCTGCTGGGGGCCCGGTCCAGGGACAGCGGCGAGGAGGGCATGCAGTCGTCCATGTAGAGGGTGACGTCGCTGTAGGAGGTGGCGGTGCTGTCCCCGTGCATGCTGGCCCGGGCCCGCTCCCCCAGGCCCCTCTGGGAGGACGGGTTGCTGCTGCTGCTCCACACGCACTCCCCAAAGTCCCCGCCCTCCCGGCTCCCCTCCTGGGAGTCATCGCGGCCCGCGGTGCGGCAGCTCAGGGCGTCGTCTATGGAGTCGGCCAAGGACTTCACCTGGAGGACACCGATGAAGGAGCAGCAAGGATTAGCATCGGAAGTACGGCAGGGATGTTTATCTTCTCCCTGTCTGAGGCGAAGGATGGACTGAGCCTTTGTTTTCTCAGCATAACATTGTTTCTCGCTTTTGTCACTGGGTTTCTGGAAATTATCTTTTAATTAAGATTTAATCAGTGTAAAGATGGTTACGGTTATGATTCTCCTACTGAAAAGACTGACGTCTGCATGTATATGTGTGTGTGTGTGTGTGTGTGTGTGTGTGTGTGTGTGTGTGTGTGTGTGTGTGTGTGTGTGTGTGTGTGTGCGTGCGTGTGTGTGTGTGTGTGCGTGCGTGCGTGGTGCGTGCGTGTGTGCGTGCGTGCGTGCGTGTGCGTGGTGCGTGCGTGCGTGCGTGCGTGCGTGCGTGCGTGCGTGCGTGTCGTGGTGTGTCGTGCGTGTGTGTTCTTTTAAGGAAATGGGCAAATCAATGTGTCACTCATAGCCACATTCAATGCCTTCACCTGCTTGGAGAAGGAGTCCTCTAAGTGTGTGTAGTTTGCAGGGCGGTCCACATCCGGAGAGTGCGGGGGGCCGATGGCGACGCTGTGGGTGAAGTTGGTCTGCGTCTGGGCCTGCTGCTGCGGCTGCCGCTCGTCGAAGGAGTACTGCAGCCGCATGTTGGACAGGACGATGCGCCGGGTCATGCGGCTCTCCGAGGCCGAGCTGCGGAGACGCTCAAAGTTCTTGTTCATGCGGTACTGCCGGAAGGCCGTCTGGATGGTCTTGGCTGCTCTGCGGCTTACGAAGGAGCCACCGTACTTTCTCTCCAACATCTCCACCTGGGCAGGGGGCGGGGGGGGGGGGATGTTCCCGGGCCGGTCACGTTAAGGATACTTTGCAAGAACACTTAAAACCGAACGTGGGAACTGCCTTCATGAAACACGTTCACTGTCAAACCAGGAATATCGAATCAGAATTAGAATTTTGAGTTTGAATTTCATAATTTAAATATGTGTCATCATTCCTGTACATTAAGACACCGACGATGTAAAACATGGACGCCATCCTTCACAGCAGCCATACCTTCTTGTCCTGCAGGTCTGTGGAGAGCTCATAACTATCCAGGGCCTTGCATCGCTTGTTCTCCTCCTCCTCTTGTTTGCGCAGGGCTAGGCTAGCGGGCTGGTGGCGCGTGCGCAGCGCCCAGGCCAAGCCCACGGAGCCGGGGCCCGACACGCAAGGAGGGCCCCTGGGTCCCAGAGGGCCGACGCTGTCAGTGTAGAGCTCGGGGCCCCGCTGATAGGAGGAGGTCTGAATGTATGAGCCGTCCGTGTGGGAGCCCGTGTCCGGGCACCGGGAGTCCACTTCCACACTAGAGGAGGAGACGGTACGAGACGTTATGGTGGTCATGGTTCTAGGGAAAGTAGGACATCAGACAAGATCAATAAGGTGTTGCATCATACATTTACACCATCAGGTTTTTTGAAGTCATGCTTATCAATACATGAGATAGGAGGAATCTGGACGCACAGGGCATTACCAAACCTGTTGCGCACCAGATACAAAGCAGTAGTTGAATTCCTCTAACATGGAGATCATGGTTTGAGACAGGGCACTCACGTGTTAGCATCCCAGCGGCGGTGTATTACATATCTCTTATTGGAGCTCATAAGGAAAGGACGCCACGCCGGGCAATGGTGCACTGAACTAAACCTCTGTGTCTTCTGTTATGTGTCTTAAGAGGAAGGACACATCCAACCTGACACGTCAAAGGACCTTTAGAATCAGATCCAGAGAGAAATAAAACTTTGGCCAAGTGTCAGCCCAGTTTGTGATAAAAAATGTTGCATTGCGTCAAAATAATGTTTTGCCTGGGAAATTATTCAATTTTTCTTTTTTACCCACAAGCTTCAATATGCGTGAGAGAATGTGCCTCTGACTAACTTGTCTCTCTCACCTCGAATAACACATTAAAATATCCCTAAGCTGACAGGAAATACCTGGTTGAAGTACTCGCTGAGCAGGTCATTGTCAAACACGAACATTATATTACAAGGAAGCTACTGAACACCACAGAGTAACTTCCATACTCAAAAACTCTCCACCTACTAATTAGGTGGTTTCAAACACTGCAGAACCTTTTACCACAACCAAATCTGAAATCACAGCCTGGCTCTAGCCTCAGCACTGTCCACCAATCAAAACTTCTGGTCTCAAAGATATCCAAAGGGCTGGCGTTTGTACGATGTCCTGGTAAATACTTGTGGTCTTGTGGCAAATTATTCTACCCAAAGAGTTCCTCTAGTCAGTGGCTCAGGAGCTTTAAGAGCCTATATCTACATTTCCTGCCTGGCCACGCCCCCATCCGTCGCTTGTGCCCTGTCCCGTAGCGAGACCAAAACACTGGGAGGTGACAGGCGAGGTCAGTGGAAGTTTTGACGCAAGCATAATGATCAGGAAGTGTGTGCATATCTCATTGGATCTTTCCTTTCTTACACTGTGCACTGTGATGCCAATAGGATGGCTGGCAGGGGATAACATCTAGCCTGTTGGATAAATGCCTTGATGAGGCATTATTCATATGAAGCCAAACAACATCCACCTTCTCTACTCGCAGAGTTTGAGTATTGCTCACTTTAGGCGCTTCATCGCTTCTGCCAACTACACAACTAAACAGGAAACTGTGTTTGTATGTCATTGGCAGAAGAGAGACAATGAAGGCCCATTTTGTGGGAATGATATTCAGTTTCCATGCAACAACAGTCACTTGGGTGATAAAGAGAAAAAGTGAATCCTGATCAAATAAATATGGCTTGTTAGAGCAGAGAGAGAGAGGGAGAGAGAGGGAGCGAGAGAGAGAGGGAGAGAGAGAGAGAGAGAGAGAGAGAGAGAGAGAGAGAGAGAAGAGAGAGAGAGAGAGAGAGAGAGAGAGAGAGAGAGAGAGAGAGGAGAGGAGGAGAGAGAGAGAGAGAGAGAGAGAGAGAGAGAGAGAGAGAGAGAGAGAGAGAGAGAGAGAGAGAGAGAGAGAGAGAGAGAGAGAGAGAGAGAGAGAGAGAGAGAGAGAGAGAGAGAGAGAGAGAGAGAGAGAGAGAGAGAGAGAGAGAGTTATGTGCCGCTCTGTCAACAGACAGGACTTCCTGTACCGACAAACAATGCATAGCTTGGCTAAATAATGACAGCGAACCCCGGGAAATATGTTGCATAACACGCAAGGAGCAGATATAAATAAAAAGAGCTAAACTCTGACATCTGCTGGCGATCCATACAGCCAGAGATGCATCCAGTTCACACTTGCATAATAAACACAGGTGGTGAATGCATTTGGGCTCGCGACCAACAAAATGATTTATCACATGATACGAGTGCTAATACAAGTGTAGCCCTGCTTTGTAAGGCTGGTTCTATCACCGAGTGGGTTCCCGCCCTCGCTCCTTAAATAGAGAAATCACGAAGATTGGGTTGCTTGGTGACGGTTGCTGTGGGGCCTTTGTGGGCGGCGAGGCAGTTGTTAAGGTTGAGAAGCAAAGTTGCCATGGCAACGCCAAAGCCGTTTTTTTTCCCATTTATATTGGGTTGTAGAAGATGCGCAAGCCGTGCTTGACAACATATCTTGCATCCATTCTAAGCACACATAACAACTACAACAAGTCAGAACCAACCCGGTGAATTTCGACTATTTACAGCTTCACTTTCCAACATCCACGGCTCACAACTGGGAGTGTCCTTCAGAGTGCGTCAGGCGACCCCATTTGAAGGAGCGGAAAGTAAGGGCACTCTGTGGCTGGGCTGCCAACAGGTGGGGAGAGCCCTGACCCCGCTCTGACAGCCCACTGTGCACATCAGCACAGCAGATGGCCTCCTCCACCTGATACCCACACTGATGATGAGCTGGAGGAGCACACAGGCACCCCCCACACTGGATGCCTTTCAGAGGCTTTTTACCTTCTCATTTCTAAGAGTAAGGATATTAGTGGCAACAGTTTTACAATCATTTATAATTATGTGAAATAAATACGGTAACCGACGTAGTCTTTTGTCTGACACTTTTATTCAAAGCAACAGGCCGGGCTGTCGAATGCTGTGGTAGATAGCGGACGCTGGGGTTCAAACCCAGAACCGTAAATCTGGGATTGGAACACGTGACCACTTCTGATATTCAACGTTAAACAGTTCTAATCTGAACTAAACCGGACCTTTACTCAACATAAAACACTGGTACTAAACACTTTAACTCAACATTAACCACTGGTACTAAACAGACCATAACTCAACATGAACCACTGGTACGAAACACTCTAACTCAACATGAACCACTGGTACTAAACAGACCATAACTCAACATGAACCACTGGTACTAAACAGACCATAACTCAACATGAACCACTGGTACTAAACAGACCATAACTCAACATGAACCACTGGTACTAAACAGACCATAACTCAACATGAACCACTGGTACTAAACAGACCATAACTCAACATGAACCACTGGTACTAAAGAAGACTATAGCGCTGCCTTTCATTTGTCTTGGCTGCGCAGAAGTAGGACGCAGGGTGAAACCAGGTGACAGTTGAGCTATAAAGGGTGTTGTATAAATCATGAGTGTAGTCGTTCCACAGCTGGTATCTGCAGCTCATCACTTATGCAGGGGAAGCCTGTCTTCCTATTACACTTGTCCCAAAGCGCGTGTGTGTGAGTGTATGTCTTTGAGTGTGTGTGTGTGTGTGTGTGTGTGTTCTCTCCATTTGCAATCTGAGTCTCAGGCCCTCAGTTGTATCCCCATCTTGGTTTAACCCGGGGCGTTCCCAGACGGAGGGCTCCCTCTCCCCGGAGCAGGGTGGTACATGGGGAACGCCAGAGTGACAGAGGAGGGAGGAGGCCCTCACAGTCACGTACACACCCTCTGCCTCCTGCATGCGTCTCCATTATTGATGATTGGTCACTTTAGGATGGTGTGTTTGTGCGTCTGTGTTTTTTGTGTGAACAGCCAATATGCTGATTACGCTATTGAGTCCCCAGCAGGACTTGGAGCCCGCTCCATTAAGCCGTCTTTTGTGTGGATGTCGATAATCGCTCGCATCGCACAACGTCTGTTAACTGAGTTTTCAGACCGACGCTGGGGTGCCCTGGCACACAGCAGGAAAGCCAAGTTTTTTGTGCTATTCAGTGATTTTCAATTCAGCCCGTCGGAGGGAGTCAAACCTAGCGAGAACAATCGGCTCATTCATGGATCAAATCGCAGAATTCCTGCCCCGCCAACACACCGTCTCCAACCGCCATCTGAGGCACACTGTACACTCTCTGCTCTCATTTGTCATATTCTGGTCATGTTTCAGACCGCGCTGCAACAGCACAATCCCACATTGTTCCAGAGGGCATGTATTTTGCTGTTTTTTTTATATAGGTCAGGTGGTTCAGTGGTGACAACTCACGGCAGCACATCTTGGGCTGGCTTTATATGTCAGGTTCCAGCTAAATGGCCTGCACTTTTGCCCACCCTTTAGCATTACCATTGCGATGTTCCTTTTGATTTCAGCTCCACTCCAGAAATAACAATCCGTCTTTGAAAGGACAGTACTTTGATGCATCAGTTTTCTTCACTATGGTCACTATGGTGAGTATAGACAGGCTGCAGGTGAGTCTAGGAACTGGAACAACTCACACCACCATGTCAACCCTTATGTATATATACAAATAACTAAATAAATATATATATAAATATATACATATCCATGTCTGTTCTCTGTCTGTGTGTATGGATGCTAACAGGATATCGCGTGACAACATGGACACGGATAACTGACATGCAGCGTTCTTGTGTTGTTATTCTGGCGGCTTTCAAGTCAAACACAATGATAAAGTGAAGTAGAAAAGACTGAAGGGTCTTCTTACCATGCTGAACTGTCAGAGGAAGATCCCAGTGACTGGTGCTCCGAATTACAACACCAGCTCTATCTCTCTCGGGCTCACATACACACACACACACACACACACACAGACACACACACACACTCTGAGCACTAACTCTACACACTTTGGATTCACTCTGGCTCACCCTGTATAGCTGAACAGGTTACATTCCTGACAGTCCTCAGACAGCTATGAACTACTCTGTGTCTTGAGTCTGCCCAGCCTCTGGCCTCCTCCCCTTCTCCTCCCCTGGCAGGCATTTGACTCAGCTCAGTGACACACACACACACACACACACACACACACACACACACACACACACACACACACACACACACACACACACACACACACACACACACACACACACACACACACACACAGACAGACAGACAGACAGACAGACAGACAGACAGACAGACAGACAGACAGACAGACAGACAGACAGACAGACAGACAGACAGACAGACAGACAGACAGACAGACACCGCCCCCTCCCGCACACACACACACAATGATACACAATACCCAACCCAAACTACACCAGCAAAAACATGACACGGCGACAATGCCCAATGTTGTCACAATGGACATGGTACAACGGCAGAGAACATGTTTATTTCCAAATGTCTGCAAGGATTGCTTTACAAGAGAGATAGTAAAGTGGTGCAAAATGGTTAAATTATTCACCCACGTAAACACGGCACCTACTGTTAAGAATGGGCCATCGTAACAAATCGCCTGCTCGGCATGCCATGCATATATGGATGCAGCTTTAAGGAATATACAAAGACTTAGCCCAATTTGTCTATCCAAAGCCGTCTTTGTGACAAAAATATAACATACAGAATGTAACATGCAACTCACAGATTTTCTGATGACTAGCTACGACGTAATTTTTGCCAAGGACAAATTAATTATACCACTGGATTAGCATGATTCAAATTATGTAAACAAACACGATTATAAATCATAGCAATGCCTCATTAAAAATAACATTTAATTATCATTTACACAGAAATATATTCTTAATTAAAAAGGCTAACATGACATGATGCACATGAATAACAAGAAGGGAGTGCTGTGCATAGAAGATCGCTGATCACTAAACCAGTTCCATAAAGCGATGCACATGGCCCTCCCAGTAACGAGGGAATGCAATACAATACGTGTACCACAATTTGTTTTGACAGCCTGATACACAGCTCGGGGCAAGGACCAGTAAACGGAGCAGTCAACAAGTGTAAGAAACACACATCACACTTCTGATAACACAACTGACTGATGAGCGCAAACACTAAATCAAGAATCTCAGCGTGTGGCAGAATACGGCTACAGTCAGCATGCATTTCTAAGAGCCTGTTTCAGATTGGTTCCAGCCGTGACAGTGCTGAAGCAGTGAAGTGTTTATAGCGCTGATGGTAACGTGGTATGACTCGGTCATCGGGAGGAGGGGCTACTGCAGCTCGACGGGGGGCAACAGAACTGGTGGGCCACCTCCTCATCTTCCTCCTCTCTTGGAGAGCGACAGCATGGAGAATGAGGCGGCGAAGCAGAGAAGTAGACAAACCAACAGACAAACAAACCAACATAAAGACAGCGATAAACACAGTAACGCAACGTTAGCGTAAAGTGCGGCAAAACGGAAAGATAGCACAAGACAAACAGCACAAAGAAGCATGGGAAGCAGTCCAGCTGGTTTGTTACATACATAGCAACTCAAGCATATCAATCTGGGATGAATTCATGCGTTCAGAGGAGGGAATGACCACCGCTCTGTAGGACTGGCCTGTGGCAGTAGATGGCAGTGTTGGAGCATCATGCATTGACATGAACATCAGTCACCGAAAGACGTGGGAGAAGGGGAGAGAGGAGGTGAGAATTACCCAGGTTTACTTGTGACTCAGTGCATGTAAGAGCCCCCCCCCCCCCCCCTCAAAGAATATTGCTCACCTTCTACTACCCTCTATCTGTCCAACTCTACCTCCATCTCTCTCTCTATTTTGCACATGCACAAATGTGTTTGGATGCACCACACACGTGCATGTACACACCCACGCACACACACAAACCAACATGCATGCACACACACACACACACACACACACACACACACACACACACACACACACACACACACACACACACACACACACACACACACACACACACACACACACACACACACACACACACACACACACACACACACACGGATGCAAACATACAAACATGGACACAAACACACACACACACAGAAACACTAACACCCAATCACACATAGTCCGCAGGTCCACAGAGGCACAGACAGACAAACAGAGAGATGGACGGCACAGGGCTCCTTTACTGAGCACACCTGCCTACAAGCAGCAGGAGGCCTCAACAAAGGCTTCCTCCTGCGGGAGAAGGGGGCAGTCGAGGGAGGAGGGGAGAGCCAGGGGAGTGAGGATAGCAGTAGGCAGAGAGGGAGAAGCAACAACAGGCCGGGGCAATTTAAGGAGTGGAGGGTGGGGGTGGACGACGGGGACACTGTGGCTGGGATTCATCAGGATTCCTGCCAATGCAAGTTTGCAAGGGCTCTCTTTTAGCGGGTGCAGGGGTTCAACCATTGGTCGGGGAGAGGAAAGGGGCGTGTCTGAGTCACCGGACCCCAGCGGGCCGCGGTGCTGCGGGGCCCTTACCTGTCCCCCCCTCCCTGTTGGTGGGGGTGTGCGTCGGCGGAGGGGCAGCAGTACTGATGGAGGCTGAAGCTGTGGAGGGTCAGACTGTGGGGCAGCGGGGCGCCGTAGAGGGGGGGCCCCGAGGCTGAGGTGGGGGTGGAGGGGGCCGACACGGGCTGCCCTGAGATGGACGGCGGCCGGATACTGACGGAGAGGATGGAGACAGAGGACAGAGGGGGGAACACACACACACACACACACACACACACACACACACACACACACACACACACACACACACACACACACACACACACACACACACACACACACACACACACACACACACACACACACACACACACACACACACACACACACACACATACACACAGACATAGACACACAATCAGTCATACACACACACACACACACACATAGAAACACACATAGACGCATACACACGCACACACACACAGACATAGACACATAAACACGCACATATAGACACACACACACACACACACACACACACACGCACACAGGGACCAATAGACACACACACATACACACACAACCACACATACACATGAACACATGAACACATAGACACACACACACGCACAACACACATATAAACAAAGATACATTTAAACAAATAGACCCACACACACAAACACATAGCCAGTCAGTCAGTGATAAAGCGTGACAGCGAGAACATTGAAGTAAAGGCAACATAAATGATACGGTGACAGAAGCAGTGATGGTCGTAGATTAATGTAGGATAGGAGAGAGGTAGGAGCCAGCGATGTGTAGCAGATGAAACCCCTCGCAAACAAGTGCTGTGAGGCAAGCTTTTCTTTTCGTTGGTAAAATTGCTCGACTGAACGGGAAGGCAGTAAGACTGACAGTCCTGACTCGCCGATGGGATGCAGGTTTTGATGGTGTTGAACATATTGCTGAAAGATAGCAGTCTAAGACGGGCGTGGCGTGGAAGGAGAGACCTTGTGGAAAAGGAAGGGAAATCCCAAGGTTGTTTGACGGGAAAGAGAAAAGCAGAGAGGGAGAACTAGGAGTGTGGCTGGGATGACAGTGTGAGAGAGATAGAGAAAGAGGTAGGGCGGGGATGAAGGAGTCTATTATGTAACCAACTCAAGCAAGTATGGATTTCTACAACGCGTATAAAAATGCAGTGCTGCCCTTGGTTATGCATGCTAAAGTGTCAAAGCATATACTACATGGCAGCCTTCCCCCTTCTCCAACAGTAGTCAGTGGAGTATCAACTGCAGGACGTGAGAGTGAGTGAGGGAGGGAAGGAGTGAGGCAGTGAGTGAGTGAATTAGGGAGGGAGGGAGGGAGGGAGGGAGGGAGGGAGGAGAGGGAGGGGGAGGGAGGGAGGGAGGGAGGGAGGGAGTGGAATTAGGGAGGGAGCGAGTGAAGTGAGTGAATAAGGAGTGAGGGAGGGAGGGAGGAGAGGGAGGGAGGGAGGGAGGGAGGGAGGGAGAGAGGGAGTGAGGTAGTGAGTGAGTGAGTGAGTGAGGTGAGTGAGTGAGGTGAGTGAGTGAGGAGAGGGGAGGGAGGGAGGGAGGGAGGGAGGGAGGGAGTGAGTGAATTAGGGAGGAGGGAGGGAGGGAGGGAGGGAGGGAGGAGGGAGGGAAGGGAGGAGGGAGGGAGGGAGGAGGGGAGGGAGGGAGGGGAGGGAGGGGAGGGAGGGAGGGAGGGAGGGAATTTAGGGAGTGAGTGAGTGAGTGAGTGATTGAGTGAGTGAGTGAGGGAGGGAGGGAGTGAGTGAGTGAATTAGGGAGGGAGGGAGGGAGGGAGGGAATTAGGGAGTGAGTGAGTGAGTGAGTGAGTGAGTGAGGTGATTTGAGTGAGTGAGTGAGTGAGTGAGTGAGTTGAGTGAGTGAGTGAGTGTGAGTGAGTGAGTGAGTGAGTGAGTGAGTGAGAGAGGGAGAAGAGGGAGGGAGTGAGTGAGTGAATTAGGGAGGAAGGGAAGGGAGGGAGGGAGGGAAGGGAGGGAGGGAGGGAGGAGGGAGGGGAGGGAGGAGGGAGGGAGGGAGGGGAGGGAGGGAATTAAGGAGTGAGTGAGTGAGTGAGTGAGTGAGTGAGTGAGTGAGTGAGTGAGTGAGTGAGTGAGTGAGTGAGTGAATTAGGGAGGAGGGAGGAGGAGGGAGGGAGGGAGGGAGGGAGGGAGGGCTAAAGGGCAGCAGCGAGGGGGATTAACATGTAAATGGCAGGCTACTGACTGTGGCGCCAGCTGCTATGAAGGGCACACACCCCCTGCCTGTTTGTGAGGCACAGCAGAGATGCACCAAGCGCACAGAGGAGACAACACAACGCAGACTCAAACTGCAACACCTGAAAACGAATGAAGGGATGATTACATGAATGAGATGAATACGGATGAACAGATCAGCAGAGCATCTAATGCAGCCATCAAGACATGTTAAGATGTATCCTATTTTGGTTTCATGGGAGGTAATGCACCCATGGCTTACATTGAGATGTATGTTGGAAGATAAATGGAGAGAATCTAATGGAAACATCAGGGGGGGGAGGAAACTAATTGTTCGAGTACACTGTACGGGAAGTGAGAAACCATCAGAAACAAGATCTAAAGAGTACTTCAGAGTGAATGCTGAGTAGATAATGGAGCACACAGAGCACTCGTTTGCTTTAACGAAGGTGATAAAATGTTCCAATTAAGCGTGAATAACCTGTCCGTGGTGTACTTAATGGAGCTCTCAGTGCGTGAAGACGAGCTCCCTTTCTATTATTAGAGATTACAAGGCTGGAAGTTTTTGTGAGGAACCCTGGAAATAAACTGCTGCCGCAGAAACGAGCTCCTGATAATTGTCCCTCTACGCCAACGTGTTCAAGTCAGAATACCAAGGGAGGAGATTGGATCTGTGTTTGCTTCTTGTTCCCTGGGAGATGGGGTTGTGTGTTTTCTTCCATGATATGGCCAAAAACGATTTACATGGATATGCAAAGGTAAATAAGAATCTTAACCGGCTGCCACTGGAATGGCGTGCTGTGAACAGTATGAGAAATGCCATTATGTAAGAGCGTGTGCAAGCTGTGTTGGTATGAACTGCCATCCCACACTGCCAGGATTGGCTGATGCCTGTAGCCTCCTGCGTTGTGCAGCGCTGACAGACTCTCAATCTGCATCGGAGCATCGCAATCAAGTACTTCCGCCTCTCCTGATGACTGCATGACAAACAGGCGCATACAGAGACGACATGCACAGAGGCTCACTGTCGCCGTGCGCTGGTCTCACGGTGCCCATGACTGAAACAATCCAATAACACGGTCTGCCCTGCCATCTGCGTCTCTGCATTCATTCACGTCTACTGCACACAGCAGAAGCAGTAGGAACATCTATGTTCTACGACCATTAGACCAATGAACAAACAGAGCTGAGAGGGTCAGAGGTCCATGATAACCCCCCAACACACACACACGCACACACACGCACACACGCACACACACAAACACACACACACACACAAACACACACGTGACACAAAGAGCCAAAGGTCAGATGGATGGCTAACACGGCGCGCTGCACTCTGCAGCGAAGCGTAGCGATGGCCCAGAGTCTAGGAGGGAGTAGAGAGTGGGCGGAGAGAGGAGAGAGAGAGTGGGAGAGTGTGAACATGGAGGAGGGCAAAGGGAGGTGATAATCAGGAGCAAAGAGGAATAGAGGAACAGCTAATTGAGGGTGCCAGCGTAGCGCATGGGTTGGTGTGTGTGGTGTGTGTGTGTGTGTGTGCTTGTTTGGAAGGGGTTAGGTGGGGGGGGGGGGGGGTGAGGATGGAAATAGGACGCCTGCTGGGGTGGTAGACTACTTCCTGTAACTCACACATAGTGGGCGATGGAGTGAGGGAGGGAGGGAGGAGAGGGAGGGAGGGGAGGGAGGAGGGGAGGGAGGGAGGGAGGGAGGGAGGGAGGGAGGGAGGGAGGGAGGGAGTGATGTCAGTGTGTAGGTGCAGCGATCTCTAAAAGAGGAAAACAGCATTTGTGGACGCAGGCATCTGCCGTTGTGTGCTGTACGTCGCTGGGCTCTACGCTGTGTGTGCCCTAACAACATGGACGTATCGTCCATGGATCACCCGCTGATTGACACACGGCAGCTATGAAGCCGTAGATTTCATCGGGTTACGGGCGCCGCCAATGCTCCAGATCTTTGCCATCAGAAGCAGACTTTTGAATCGAATAAAAGCGTCGGGACCTCTGGAAAGACATAACACAGAGATGTTACTGAGATCCTAAAGACACAGGTACATCATGAATTTATTGATTCTGGACCACTAAAGAAGAAAACGTTGTTCACTTTGTATAACATGACAACAATTCACCCGTTGTCTCAGAACGGTGGCGGTTATTTCTGCATCCAACCACCGCAAGCCCCCTGTAGGCCGTTAGAGGAACTACAGCCCAGTCGCTTCCACCAGGGCTCCACACACACATTGCTAAAAAACACACACACACACACACCACACACACACACACACACACACACACACACACACACACACACAACACACACACACACACACACACACACACACACACCACACACCCACACACACACACACACACACACACACACACACACACACACACACACACACACACACACACACACACACACACACACACACACACACACACACACACACACACCACACAACACACACACACACACACACACACACACACTGACTGAATACTGAACCCCTGAGGGCACCGGCTCTGGGTCACAGCCCACAGGGATGGGCTGGTTTTCTGAGGCACAGGGTTTGTAGGGAGTCACTGATTCCTCCATAGTGTCTACAAATAAGTGAGTGGGAGGCCATTGCGTCACGCCACCTCCTCCAGAGAGTGACCTCACCGACTCCTGCTGACAAGGAGAGACGGTTGATAATCACCATCCCACACGCACACACACATGCCAATCTCACACACACACACGCACACACAGTGATGTAGCCTCAAGTTAGGTGTTTTTCAGTCTCCACACTTCCCATCCTGAGCTTGAGTCTCCTGCTGCTTGGCAACAGTGCGGACTGCCTGTGTGGGCGTTTGGCATTAACTGCCAGGCGAAAAAACACTGACTGGGGAGGGGCGCGGTTACAGTTACGACTTGACTACGTATTCCAGCACCTGCTCTACGCTGTGTGTGTGCTGTGTGCACACGCACTTCTGTGTGCGCGTGTGTGTGTGTGTGTTTGTTTGTGTGTACATATGTGTTTCCTTAAATAGCTCAGATGGAAAAATAAGCTGCGTTTGAATAGAGATTGCCAAAGCAGGCATGACATAATGAATTCCAAAGAACCCTGCCCACATTCATGTTGATAGCGTGTCTTATAAACCGGGGGGGTCTACTGCATGCTAATTCACAGCGCAGGACCTTAAAGATGTGCAGGAAGGAAGTCCGACCAGGGCCTTCAGGCAGAAACATCCACTTCCTGTCTCTCCCATCTTTTCTCTCCGGCGTTCAATCCGGCCTCTGTCTTTCACCCTGCTCCTGCTCCCACTGCTAGCCTCTCGTCTTCTGCTTCTCTCTCCCTCTCTCCGTTCTGTCTCTCGCCCACAGAGTTCCTCACAGAAGAGCTCACAGTGTTCCCACGGTAACCAGCGTCTCTCTACGCTGCTGAGGCGAGCACCGTGCACATGCTCTGCGTATTTGAGCAACATCCGGCCTCCAAGTGCTACTTATCTGCATGTGAATAGGGGAGGGAAGAGGATGAACAGCGTAAGAGCCGAAACATCCCCCAAACAATAGCGGCCTGTGGAGATGTGCGACGTTATCTAGAGCAGAATCAGTGACGATGACGATGGGGGGAAACGAAAGCTTACTCAGAAAAAGGGCTTGCACAACGTTTCGCATATTCTGCCACACGCACAGCGTTTTTTCCCTTTTGAACCTTTTCCTCTGTGTTCACACCACACACAAACAGGGTTCTTCTTCAACACATGGCTCCCACATTGCTGTGCGTGCACAGTGATCCTCTGCATACAGGCGTCTGCTCTGGAGCCAGGGCTGCTGGCAGGGAAGGACAGCGCCCATAGGGGGGCCGAAGGGAGATGACAGAGGGAGGCCGTGGCGAGGTGGAGCCCCGCCTCAGGGCAGGTAAGGTCAGTGTGGAGGTGGGTGGAGGTGGATATGGATAGCTGTCTGCCCAATCGGTGTTAAGCTTCGATAGTTTCCCACTGCAACCATGGTTATTGTGATGAGGTGGTGACACATTCCAAGAATGTATTGCTTTGATAGAAATGAACCCTATCAACTTTCCTTGACGATTGCCTCTCTCTGTGAGAGGTGCACAGGTACATTTATTTTGCAGACGGATTGATACGGAAGGGACTGGAAGGTGTTGTCAATGTGTCACTATTTTGCTCTTTAGGAAGCCCCCCCCAAAATAAAACACACACACATGGATACACACACACACACATGCACCACACACACACACCCACACCCACACACACACACCACACACACACACACACACACACACACACACACACACACACACACACACACACACACACACACACACACACACACACACACACACACACACACACACGCACACACACACAAACCACACAACACAAAGCTGGATCTTTCCTGTGTCCTTAATTTGGGGGTGTGCAGTGGGCCCTGTTGGTGACTTCATCTTATAAACATGAAATTAATATTATGTGACTGCAATTATGACTACTATTGTAAACTCAGAAAAGCGATGCAGCCTGGTTTGCAGGCATCACGTTGGGAACACTAAAATTGTGCTTCCTTGAATTTTCCGTTGTGGATGCAAATTTTCCACCCACTTATCTTTCCTCCCACACGCGTCCGCCATTTAGATCTACGTCGCGCTAAAACCCTCATCCTCATGATCAGCGACGATTGGTTCCTAGACAATATTTAAGCTCTGACCCCAAAAACCAAAGCAGTCCGTATCTCATGGGATGTGTTTATTGGATACCAATGTTTTCAATGAGGGACAACTTGGAATAATAATGAGGGAATGAGGGTGATTATTTCTGAGAAATCAGCGACCTCAGCGGCTTGGAGTGTTGGTTCTAAGAAACCTTGATTGATATCTTAACCTTATTCACATGAGCAAAAAATAAGATAACTATTCTCTGGGAAAAACACCAACACATACAAAGGGGTGCAACGTCCATGCAAAAGGGTTGTGTTGTGACCACACAGGAGAAGGCAGGCAGAGAGGTGTTCAGTCAGGGTCAGGGAACCATGTTTCCAACGAGTGACAAAAAAAAGGGGTTAGTGTTCTAGGGAGGTGTTACTTTGGCAGGAACAGATAAACACATCTGGAGAGAGAAGAGGTGGAGCAGGAGAAGAGAGCAAGAAAGAGAGAGACAGAAAGACGGAGGGACAGAGAGGGAGGGATAGACGAGTAGAGACAGA
>OLKM01002278.1:0-5000 GCA_900291075.1 Melanogrammus aeglefinus | reverse complement strand
GCATACTGGGAAGAGGTCCCCCCCGCCCCCACCACCACCACCGCCCTGCCATCCTTGGCTCTTCCATTCAATCCTTCCCCTCTTCCCCTCTCTTCATCCCTTGTTTCCAAGAGACCACTGAGTCCCCTCAGAGAAACATCGACCATATACTGTAGATGCAACACATTACCTTTCATATAGACGTGGTGTTATTACAGTGGGCTGTACTGACTCACGGCCACACAGGAGCAGTGCGACTTTGCGAACCACTTATGAAGTGTTCCTTTTTAATAAAGAGCTAGGGGACAGAGGAGTGAACTTCAAACTGCTTTGGCTGAGTGACTCATGATGTCAGATCTAGATGTGACTGTTGCTGGCAGTTGACAAGAGAATTTGAAAGATGTACATGTCCAATTCATCACTGCCTTTAAACCCCACATGAATGGTTAATAGGTGGATCTGTCTAATGATAGTGGGTGAGCAGTTAGTGGAAGAATGGGTTTGATCAATAGAGAGAAGGAGGGGGCGGGTTGGGGGGGATACAGTTCCATTCAAATCAAAAATGAATAATGGGAAGGGAAGACAAACAGCGTGATTATGAATCACAGTTCTTCATGATTGATAAGATTCGTGCGTCCTTGTGTGCCTGTGTGTTTCTGTGTCTGTGCCCATGTGTGTGTGTGGTGTGTGTGTGTGTATGCGTCCATGTGTGTGTGTGTGTTTGCATTCGTGTGGGTGTTTGCATGCATGTCTGTGTGTACGTCTGTTTGTGTGTGTGTGTGTGTGTGTGTGTGTGTATGTGTTTATGTCTAGTTTGTGTATGTGTGTGTCTGTATGTGTGTGACAGTGTGTTTTTGTGTTTGTGTGTGCATGAATGCCTGTGCCAATGTATCCGCCACCAAGGATAAGACAAGAGCCAGGGAACAGAACACATCTCTGTTCTGGAGGTAATATGGGAATGTAATGTTAGTCTTGCCAGAGCGCAGCTTCCAACTCGTCCTTCAGGGTCAAGCTCGAGTTTCAGATGCTGGGCGAAAAATAAATCTCTGTGAAACTAACTGTTCCAACACCTACACTTTTCCACTAATCCACTGACATTTCTTGACATGAATCAAATGACCCATAGCTACACTCCAACAACCAGAGGGCCTAACGTACACTTATACCAGCCCACGCATCGCGCTGTGCTCCCGAGCTCATGTGCAAAAAACAAGGCTCTCCCTCATCTGAGTCCTTCTTTCTGTCAGCCGCCTCATCCAACCCTAGTCTCTCTGCTGCTCGCTTTGACAATTGTTCTCCTCTTCCATAGAACATAATAAGAACACCTTGAACCCGAAAGACCCCCACCACTGCAGCGCAACGTACCTGCAACACCCTGTGGAGGATCGAGGAACCCCGTCGTGTCACCGGTGCTTTGACTATGTAGTATTTTGCTCAATTCAATCAGTAAAACTGTGTGTGTGTGTGTGTGTTTGTCTATTTGTGTGTGTGTGTATGTGTGTGTGTGCGTGTGCATGTGCGTGTGTGTGCGTGTGTGTGTGTGTGTGTGTGTGCCTGTGTGCCTGTGTGTGTCCTGAAAAACATCTCAAATAGTATGATTTAATACAGCTGTGAGGCATTGGCCTCACCAACCCAGAGACGGGGTGGGTGAAGGCGTGCAACGCCATGACCTGTGACCCCCAAACGCCACCCCAATAGGTAGGGGGGGTCCCACCAGAAGACGCTCAACCCAAGACTTACTTTCTGCGTATGGTGCCGCTGGCGTTGGTGTCGGTGCTGTCGGTGCGCTCCAGGCCCGCCCGCTCGGTGGTGGAGGAGCTGCGGGACAGCCCCCGGGTCAGGCGGGTGTGCGTCCGGCGCTCCCGTCCAGCCCCGGGCGCCGCCGGGGGCGCTGGCGCCGCTGGAGGTGGAGGAAGGGGTGGAGGTGCCGGGATTCCCGGCGTGCTAGCGCCGCCGCCGCCGCCGCCACCACCGCCGCCACCGCCGCCACCGCCGCCGCCACCGCCGCCGCCGCCGCCACCGCCGCCGCCGCCACCGCCGCCGCCGCCCTTGGCCCCCTGGTGCAGGGGCAGGGTCAGGGGCTTGTCGGCCGGCTTGTGGTTCTGCTCGGGGGCGTCGGGCGCGGCAGGGGTCCGGGGCGGGGCGATGGGCTTGCGCTCCAGACGCAGGTCCTGGTTCTCCTGGGTGACCCGGTCCAGCTGGCCCTCCAGCTCCTCTATGCGGCGGCGCTGGGTCTCCAGGAGCTTGGCCTGGTTCTCGATGATGTTGTTGAGCTCCAGGAGGTACTCCACCGCCCGGTTGGGGCTCTCGGGACTGGCCTCCATGTCGTTGAGGGGATGGCCCGGGGGGCGAGGAGGTTCTGACCCGTGAGGGCCCAATCCACCCCCCCCACCAGCCCCGGTGAGTAGGGGGGGGAGGGACGGATGGATGGGGGCGCGGGAGGAAACTATGGGCTTCTGAAGTTCAGAGACACAAAGTCACACAAATAAAGATGAGGAAAGATTTGGAGCGATTACATAATGTCCCTTAATGTCACTGCAATGTATCGGCTGATTATTGCTGTTCAGTATCTGGAATGTTGCAATGCCAAGAGCATCGTTGAAATCTCAAAGAGGAGCTTAAGAAATGACTGGCGGTCACGTTTGCAAGTCGAGTTTTACGAGTCATTGTGAACATCATTGAAGACCGTGACAAATCGGAATAGTGGACGTCAAGAGTTTGAGACATCTTGTTTCACGGTGATTCATCAAAGGAAGAAAAGAAAATGGAACAATGGCTGATTGGTCATCAATCAAAGAGTAAAAAATAGGTATACTCGGCAGATGATGACTAAAGCAACTGGTGACAAAGCAATCACTTCCACACGTATACTTCTCAGCACTGACTTTTTAAAAATACATTTCTATGTATAGCGCTGCGTTTCAACTTGTGACTAGGTTGTCTTTAAAATTGTACTTTAGACATACTCAAAGTAAACATTGATCAGTATTTTTGGCTAAACGAACACAAAACGATTCGCAATCCAGGACGGTGGAGAAGGGAAGGGGAGACAGGTGTTTATCGGTCTGATCTAGGCATCGTCCAACATTACATAACACAGAAGATGCTAGCCCATCCACCCACGTTGACTGTCCCTGCAGTCCACCATCGCCACTTTCACCCCATGGCTTGATGGGCTTTTATAAAACAAAAAGTAAGGGTGACGAAATACTACATAAAATCATGGTCGAGGTCCGACTCCTTCCGCCCTAACCACATCGAGTTCTCCTCGTCTCAGTTCATCTCCATCTTTGAGGGGTTGCCAATGGAGACGGAACGATGGAGTAATACCTGAAAGTCACGCATCCACCACGAAATCTTGAGACACAACTTTGGTCGGTGCAGGAAAAGTCCGACCCCTCCTCCAATTTAATCTTATGTGCTCTTCACCGAGCGTCCAAAACACAATGAGTTTATAAACGTTGATAATGGGGTTGTTAAAAGCTAAACTAACGTCTGATGGATCGACGTGGCAAGTGTCCCTTTGCAGAAGTTTAGAAAAGAAATTCGTAATCCCTTGCGATGAAATGGTTGTGTCCAACGAGATGGCGCAGAGAAACTGAGAGAACAGAGAGAAACCGAGAGAAACATAGAGAATCCATTCAGTGTGGTGATGAAGCTGCAGAGAGCGTCGATGCGCGCGCTTTTCTCCGGAGCGCTCCTGTCGAGAGCGCTGCTACTGAGCGCATGTAGGCAACAGTGGCCTGGTATGCTGCAAAATGCTTAACATAGATCATTTCACGCCCATCACAATCTGCTCTATTGAACGTTTGCTCCGTTTTGCATCATCCACGCAAAACGTTTTCATTGGTGTCGGAGCAAATGTTGATCACTACGGGCTACTAATAGCCGTGTTTCGATCACCATTCGTCGCTAAAGCGTCAACAGCTTCCAACTCCATAAGAACTCAGACAACTATGACGTTATTGGATGTGCCAGGATGGAATAAGAAGGGCCTTTAACGACGTTATTTTTAGTGACATTTTTGCTCCTATCTGAACGCAAGCAACGCTAACAACTATTGCTTGTCGTTATGCTCTGTTCATCTCTTTCTCTACGTCCACTCCGGTTATCTGACAGTTTTCGTCTTTTTTTTAATCATTTGCTATTTCTAGCGAAGACCAATTTTTGACCCCCTCGCTTATTCTTAAGGCCTACTGTGTGCAATGCGCAAATCGCCAGCGTTATATTTACACACGTATGAAGCCTGCAGGCTTTCATCCACCCACCCACCCACTCACAAACACCAACACAGAAGAACTGGAGCAACAAGAGTTGAGCTGGGCGCTTCTGATTTGCGTTTGTGTGATTCTGTCTTCGAAATGTAAACATGTGCTGCCCTCTACTGTCTGCTGAGCGCATGAAGTGTCTCTCATTCAGCACCTGACAAAAGATGTACATTCAACAGGTTTAACAGTTTATTTGCCGTATATAAGACGTTAACACATTATAGCCGTGTATCTCTGCTATGAAATGAAAACATAAAAAAGAACATATACCAAACAGTATAAAATAAGTATAGTGTCGAACATGCTACAGTTAAATAGCCATTGATGGTGAAATGAGTTATACCATATGTGTGCAATAAGGGAACAAGAATGGGCAGTACACAACAAACAAATCATTTCAAAACATCGGTGTTCACCGTGGTCAAATCAAACCAACGGAGTTCACTCACAGCTGGTCATTCGTCTTCTTGACTTTCAGGGGTTGGCATGATAAACAAATGCAGTTAATATGAATTAAGAACAGTACGTGTAATAGTATGCATACTATATGGCTGATGCTGCCAGTAATAATCCTTCCGTGACGTGTGATCTGATAGAATGCTTATCCAGATATAATATCAAAACCAGTACTTCGAAGAAACTTTAATATAAAAATAACATCACAGTTGACCTAAAAAATTAGACACGTACTTAACACGGCTGGGTATCCTGTGTGTTTATTTTGTCATCCGATATTATTCGAAATACGTGTTT
>OLKM01002277.1:68706-75954 GCA_900291075.1 Melanogrammus aeglefinus | reverse complement strand
CCATTTAAACAAAAATATTAAGGACTATTTATTGTTCCTAGGCTTATTTTTCTACATGATTATTTATACTACTCGTGGTTTACGCCCTCATACTGGTTATTGTGCAAACTGCGCAGCTCATGATATTATTCACAATGTTTTGCCTGACCAAACAGAGGAGGAGAACCATTCTAGAAAGACTACCATGTCTGAGTGGCACTAAAGTGTTGGTTGCACTATTGCTGGTGGGCATGGGAGGCGGAGAGGACATGTTTTGGATGGGTTAAGGAGTAACAAATATGAATTATTTTAGATCATCTTGCTTGATTTGCATTAAAGTTAATTTCAATTTTATCAGCCCATCTTTCACATAATTTTCTGGGGATCACGCTGTGTAAACTCAAAAAACTTAATTTCTTTCTTTCTGAATAATTTCCACAGTACTAGCTATCAAAACTTGAATTCGCGCAACAAATCATAATTGACAATGTCATTCAAAAATTAAGTCCTTACCTGTCGGATATTTTAAAGTCACTGGTTGTCGTCTCTAAAGCCACAACCAGTGCAGTCTTTATTAATGTGCTGAAGTGCAATATGAATGAGATGAGGATGTATATCTATATCTTTCCCCCTCTTCAACAAAGCCTTAAATGGAAACAATTGTCTAATGAACACATTTGTTACGATCCATTCAGATCCCAAACTGTGTCGCATTCCTCCTTTGTTCTTTTTTTGGGTTTGTAATTACTGTTTTTACACAGAAAGTACACATAATACTAAAGCATCTCAAAAACGTACACCTTTTCTTCACTGGCCAGTGGCCACTAGGGGTCAGTGTTGGTCTTGGTTGATGCTACCGATGCACACTTGTGGTGTGTGTGTATGTGTGTGTGTGTGATGTGTGTGTGTGTGTGTGCTGTGTGTGTGTGTGTGTGTGTGTGCTGTGTGTGTGTGTGTGTGTGTGTGTGTGTTCAGTAGTTGTGTCAGCTGGCTGGTCATGCGGTCTATTTGTGATCAGTCACTAAGCCCCTGATCACTCAAGTGACTCAGGTGATAAAGGAGCCACAGAGAGAGAGATGAGGTTGTGTGTTGTTGTACTTAGTGATGGTCCGCGGGACATGGGAGAACATCGGGTTATATTTTTCTCCTGACAGCAGAGGATTCATCCCTCTGTGGTGTCTTACCTAGTGGAACTGTGGAACCTTGTTCACAGGGAGAGAAGAGGGAGGTGGGAGGAGGAGAGGAACGAGAAGAGAGAGGGAGGAGGAGAGGAATGAGAAGAGAGGAGAGAGGGAGGAGGAGAGGAACGAGAAGAGAGAGGGAGGAGGAGAGGAACGAGAAGAGAGAGGGAGGAGGAGAGGAACGAGAAGAGAGAGGGAGGAGGAGAGGAACGAGAAGAGAGGAGAGAGGGAGGAGGAGAGGAACGAGAAGAGAGAGGGAGGAGGAGAGGAACGAGAAGAGAGAGGGAGGAGGAGAGGAACGAGAAGAGAGGAGAGAGGGAGGAGGAGAGGAACGAGAAGAGAGGAGAGAGGGAGGAGAGAGAAACGAGAAGAGAGAGGGAGGAGGGGAACGAGAAGAGAGGAGAGAGGGAGGAGGAAAGGAACGAGAAGAGAGGAGAGAGGGAGGAGAAGAGGAACGAGAAGAGAGAGGGAGGAGGAGAGGAACGAGAAGAGAGAGGGGAGGAGGAGAGGAACGAGAGAGAGGAGGAGAGGAGGAGGACGAGAGGAGAGAGGGAGGAGAGAGGACGAGAAAGAGAGGAGAGAGGGAGGAGGAGAGGAACGAGAAGAGAGAGGAGGAGGAGAGGAAAAAAAGAGAGAGGGAGGAGGAGAGGAACGAGAGAGAGAGAGGGAGGAGGAGAGGAACGAGAGAAGAGAAGGGAGGAGGAGAGGAACGAGAAGAGAGAGGAGGAGAGAGGAACGAGAAGAAGAGGGAGGAGGAGAGGAACGAGAAGAGAGGAGAGAGGGAGGAGGAGAGGAACGAGAAGAGAGGAGAGAGGGAGGAGAGAGAAACGAGAAGAGAGAGGGAGGAGGGGAACGAGAAGAGAGGAGAGAGGGAGGAGGAAAGGAACGAGAAGAGAGGAGAGAGGGAGGAGAAGAGGAACGAGAAGAGAGAGGGAGGAGGGGAATGAGAAGAGAGGAGAGAAGAAAGGAGAGAGGGAGGAGAGAGGAACGAGAAGAGAGAGGGAGGAGGAGAGGAACGAGAAGAGAGAGGGAGGAGGAGAGGAAACGAGAAGAGAGGAGAGGGAGGAGAAAGAGGAACAAGAAGAGAGGAAGGAGGAGAGGAACGAGAAGAGAGGGAGGAGGAGAGAGGGTAGGTGGAAGGCGTGTAGAGGAGAGGGAGGTGGGAGAGAGAAGAGGGAGGTGGAGGAGAGGAGAGGGAGGTGGCAGAGGGTAGGTGGAGGCGTGGAGAGGAGAGGGAGGTGGAGGATCGAGGTGGAGGAGAGGGAGATGGAGGAGAGGGAGGAGAGGAGAGGGAGGTGGAGGAGAGGGAGGTGGAGGAGAGGGAGGTGGGCAGAGGGTAGGTGGAGGCGTGGAGAGGAGAGGGAGGAGAGGGAGGTGGAGGATCGAGGTGGAGGAGAGGGAGATGGAGGAGAGGAGAGGGAGGTGGAGGAGAGGGAGGTGGAGGAGAGGGAGGTGGGCAGAAGGTAGTTGGAGCAGGGCAGAGGAGAGTTCGGGAAGAAGGAGAAATGGGTAGATGAGAGGGATAGAGTGGAAAAGGAGAGAGGAGAGAAGAGAGATTGGAGGCGGGAAGAGGAGAGGGAGTTTGGAAGAGCAGACGGATATGTGGAGGGGAGAGAGGGGGAGAGGTGAGGGGGAGAGTTAGGAGCGGGGGAGGCTGAGATGAGACGAAAGGAGAAAGCACAGGGAGATGGAAAGAAAAGGAAAAATAAGGGTTCTGAGTGATCCAAGTCCCTAAAGGAAGATACAGAGGAATAGATAGAAGAGTAGAGAGCGGAGGATAGATTAGAGGGGAGGAAAAGGGAGAGAGAGGGGGAGCCATGAGAGGTAAATAGAGAGGGAGGGGATGCATGACTAGAGTGGGGAGCAGAGGGAGAGGAGAGTAAGGGGAGGCTCTGGAGAGAAATGCAGAGGGTAGAGAGGAACCGATGAGAGAGAGAGAGAGAGAGAGAGAGAGAGAGAGAGAGAGAGAGAGAGAGAGAGAGAGAGAGAGAGAGAGAGAGAGAGAGAGAGAAGAGAGAGAGAGAGAGAGAGAGAGGGGGAGAGGGAGGGGGGGAGAGAGAGAGAGAGGGGGGGGAGAGAGGGGGAGAGAGAGAGAGATGAGGGAAACAGTGTAGAACGGGAGGAGAGAGGGGATTAGTGGTAATGTGTGCATGTGGACCACCAACTCTCTCTGAGGGGAAAGTGCCTCCACACACCTGTGTGTGTGTGTGTGTGTGTGTGTGTGTGTGTGTGTGTGTGTGTGTGTGTGTGTGTGTGTGTGTGTGTGTGTGTGTGTGTGTGTGTGTGTGTGTGTGTGTGTTTCTTGGCAGTTATTCAAAGGGAATGTTTGGTTTCCTCAAGGGTCACAGCAGTGTGACTAAACTTCAAGCAAGAAAGGTTGGTGTGTGTGTGTGTGTGTGTGTGTGTGTGTGTGTGTGTGTGTGTGTGTGTGTGTGTGTGTGTGTGTGTGTGTGTGTGTGTGTGTGTGTGTGTGTGTGTGTGTGTGTGAGTGGTGTGTGTGTGTGTGTGTGTGTGTGCTGTGTGTCTGTGTCGTGTGCGTGATCCAATGCGTGTGCGTGCATGCGTGTTGTCCCCAAGCAGAATGGTGAGGAGGAGGAGGAGGAGGAAGAACCCTCCACAGATGTATTGTAGTACCAAAGTGCTCTCCAACTCCTGTCCTAGTTTAGCAGAAACCTTTCCAAACTTTTACCACGTTTCTTTTGATGGGAACTGATTGTCATTGCGCACGAAATATGTGCTTGCTGTGTTTCCATGGTGACTCTTGAATGGATTTCTCCATGAATTATTTTAGAGGGGGTATTTCTTTTCTGTTTTTTTTTGGTTTGAATGGGTATCTATCCCCATTGATGGGGTCTCGCTCTCTCTCTAGCTCTCGCTCACCCTAAATTATCTAAAATGAATTACCGTTGATCTCATAAAATGAAGGGCATCGATGTAAAGTCTTGTCTTATGAGAGCTCTGACCTTATCAAAGCAACCTTCACCCTACTTTTGTTTTATATTTCGTACTTATTTATATATATTGATATTATATATTCCTTTTTCGCTTATCTTGAGCTGAGCAATGGTCAATGAGACGATATGATGCTTTGCTTTCATCCAGCAAACACTCCGGTGACCGACAGTGAATTCAGTTTCATGTCATTAAGGAGCATCAAGTTCAGGAGCATTTTGCTTAAGGATGTATACGAGTTAGGCTGCAGGCATCAGGAACCCAGTACCTTTCATCTGGACCACCCTAGGCACTGATCACCATCCTGCCTCCATCAGGGTTTAGCTCCCATGCCCCAGATGGTTCCGCTGGCTTGATGTAAGTGTTCTCTCTCAGGCACTTTCATCAATTTAAACATAGAAAACAATTCGTCAAATGTTTCAAGTTTAGGGAAAGATGTTTCTCTCTCTCTCCGTCTCTCTATCTCTCTTGTTTCTCCGTCTCTGTCCCTCTCTTCGTTTCCCTCTCTCCTCTGTTGTTCTCTCTATCTCTCTCTCCCCCGTTTCTCTCTCTCTTCCCCGTTTCTCTCCCTCTCTCCCTCCCTCTCTCTGAATTTTTACACTGCTGAACCGGTACTGATTGGCACACCCTGCAATTTCACTGCCTTGCCTGTGTATATACCTAGGGGTGTATACACTAATATACCTAGGGGGTATATTCTGCCTTCATCAAGGAGCCAGCCTTCTTGGTTCATTGGAAGTAGGCAGGACTACGCACAGCCATCTCTTTAGAATAATTTGCATATTCTAAATGTTCTTTTATTCAAGCCAACTTGCATGTAAGAATGAGTAGACGATATCTGAGTGTAGGCTACAAACCCGAATAACTATTTACGATTGCCAAAACACCAACATATTCTTTATTTGGCTGACCCCCGACGAAAGCCCCTGGTATCGCAATGCCATCTAATCGCATTTACATGAAAAAGAAACCCCCAAAATGTGTAGGGTTCGAGAAGGGAAATTGGGGTGCGAAATCAAGCCGGTATATTAACTTAGTCAGTAAACGTTTTTACCCTGCCAAATGTGCCCGTCTTATGCCCGCCTTATTCCCGGCATTGTCCGCCCAAATTTACCCTCTCGGACCCTCCACATATTGGGGGTTTCATTTTCATGGAAATGCAGTTGGACAGCTTTGCAGTTCCAGGGCAGACTTGGGTATAGGTGTCGCTGTGTTGTCTCTACTACAGAGACAACGCAGCGACGTCCACATTCTTCTAACTAGTTCTAACTGCAGAGACGGTGAAATCCAGGAGGCTGACCGTCATGGGAGCGAAGGTGATGCATGCGTATTTAACGGTGGTGGGGAAGATGGTGCAATCTACGAGAAATTACCAGAGGAACTCTCCTTGTGAGGCATTTGTCGGGATAAAAAACAAGTGGTCAGCAAAACAAAGAATATGTTGGCGTTTTGGCACTTGTAGATAGTTAATTGCGTTAGTAGACTACACTCAGATACATATACTCATTCTTGCATGCGAGTGTCTTGAATTATAAAAAAATTTAAACATTCGGCGTATGCAAATTATTCTAAAGAGGTCTACTCTCCATGCGTAGCCCCGCGGTCTCCAGTTAACCAAGAAAGCCGGCTCCTTGACGAAGGGGGATTCAACCCCCTCGGGTTTACACAGGCAAGACATTGAGGCTCTCTCTCTCTCTCTCTCTCTCTCTCTCTCTCTCTCTCTCTCTCTCTCTCTCTCTCTCTCTCTCTCTCTCTCTCTCTCTCTCTCTCTCTCTCTTTCTCTCTCTCTCTCTCTCTCTCTCTCTCTCTCTCTCTCTCTCTCTCTCTGTGTGTGTGTTTATTTCTATCTAATAGGAAATGTAAAAAGAAAAGGAATAAATGAGAAAGTAGCAGAATAATTTTATATTTTGTTACTTTGAACTGTGTGTGTGTGTCCCTCCAGGACCTACTGAACAACCTGGACTCGTGTGACCTCGACGACGATGACCTCATGCTTGACGACGAGCTTCCAGAAGACCCGTTGCTGCACGGCGGTATGTGTGTTCTTGTTTCTCTGTGTGCACACATAAATAGAGGTTAAGACAATAGAATTGGTCGATTCATTTTACACCTCTATTTCCTTTGCTTGATTTGTTTGGTCCGATTAATACAGATGGGGATGGGATCACCCACATGGCCCAGTGGAGGATGCCGCAGCTCTGCTGGGGAACACAGGATATCCACAATGACAACAGGCAGGATACAACAACCACTTGTGCTTTGTTCAATCCATAACACCAATGAATTATTTAGATAACTTTTATATAACTGTATATTACCTCCACACTCCTTTCTAAACGTACTAGATCAGTAACATCACTAACTTCCCTAGCTAACATCAGTCAGAGTGCTAACCGTACGACCTATGTTACTGCGCTCACCTCGCTCACTTGCGTCCTTTGCAGCACTACCCCTTCTAGCTAGCGTCAGTCAAAGCGCTGACCGTACGAGCTAACCTATGTAACTACGCTCACCTCACTAACTTAATTATTTACAACAGTTACTTTGCCAACCCAACTAGCTAAAATCCCTCACAGCCCTAGCTCCTCACGCTGACATCAGCCTCTCCTGTCCCTCCCAGTGAGTTCCAGTCTTACCATCTGACAGAAGACCCTGGGAACCAAAGGAACGACAAGGAGCTCCTCCTGGGTTTGTCGACTGCAAGGTAAACTCTCCTCCGTAAAGTCACTGAGGCCAAGGTCACTCTGGGAAGTGATGGTATCCTATTTGTCTTACCAAAGCATCACTAGACTGCAGAGGGTCCCGATAGTATATGATGATACCCTGGTTCTCCTTCATAGGTCTGCTGGTGCCAGTACTGGTCTGAGTCTATCCCTGAAGCAGGACCTGGACCTTGATTTGAGTCTGGGTATGGATCTGGGTCTTGGGATGGATGTGGAGGAGCTGGCTGATAACTGCTCTGCTGTCCGAGCTCAGCTGGAACACCTGCAGAGACTCCTGCTACAGGTGACTTCACCTGTTCCATCCCCTCACTCTCTTATTTCTAGCAACGCACTGTGTTCAGACACTGTTCTCCACAGATCCTTGCACCTATAAGGAGTTCATTGGGCAATATTATAGCCAGTGGAAATCTGAA
>OLKM01002277.1:58706-66206 GCA_900291075.1 Melanogrammus aeglefinus | reverse complement strand
TTCGTTGGGGTTTGCAATCTCTCTTTCTTTGTGGTTTTGTGTTTAGCATTTCTGAGTAGTTTCCATTGTGCCGAATGATTAGAATTGACCTTCAGGGATCATGGGTTTCGTTTTTCTTTCTGACGACCCACAGCGATTATTTTTCTTTTTTTTTCTGTTTTGGAGGACTTGTGTGACGGATAAAAACTGTTCCTTTTAGGTTGTAAATCAGCACCTTTGAAATGTGTGGTGTCCTTTAGGAGACACATGTTGATGCCTTTAATGGACAGTACCAGTGTTTTGTTTAAGATGGATGACTTTCATTACACTGGGTCTCCCACCTCGTGGACAATGTGGGGTACGATGGACATTTAATGCATCCTTCCTGCCCTGAGGGAGAGGTTGTGAGGAAACGGCTGGCATCTACAGCAGCCTCTGGTCGTGTGGGGAAGCAGAGGGCTGAGCAGAGCAAGGATCCATCTTAAAGTACTGCCACTCCGAAACCAATTTAGCCCAGAAGACAATCTCACAACAGAAAATAAAAACAAATACTTGATGCTGTGAGCAGAAACTCAGGATCAGGCTCAAATGAAATAAAAGCCAAGACAGTGACAATGTCTAGAATCCCCCGTCCAGTCAGGTTGGTCGGAAAATAGGAATACGTCTTTCCATATGCCAAACAATTCATAGATTATGTTAAGGAGACACAATCGAGAGCCAGACGCTATTTCCCTTAGCAAGAATTGTGTCAGCTTAAAACAAAAAGAAGCCATCCTAAAAGTAAGAACTCACTTTATTTCTTTAATGATAACTTGTATGTTTTTTCTTCTCAGCTCCCTCTTTATGTATGAAATGGAAATAGCCAATTTAAACATAAAAGGAGTCAGAGATGACTTTACAGGGCCACGCTGTTCAGATTCAAGTTAATATGGCCTTCCTGCGTGAATATCCTAAATGCAGTATGTCTTATCTTAAAATTTGATGATATGACAAGTTAAGAATGCTGAAAATCAGCACAAAATTTGAACGTCTAGAAGTGGGGTTTATTCAGTCCAACTGTAGTGAAAGTAGTTTAAATAATATTATTCAAAGATTCAGCACAGAGGAATATTAAAATGTGTTATCTGGGTGTGATTTTATTTACAATGAAAAGGCAGAGCATATCATAAAGCACCACATACTGCTCTTTAAACACTGAACAGTGGAGGAGGAATACCTCTGGGCTGTATGGAGAGGGATGTAGTAAGGCAGGAGTAAGACATGGAGTTAGACATGGAGTAAGGCATGGAGTAAGACATGGAGTAAGACATGGAGTTAGACATGGAGTAAGACATGGAGTAAGACATGGAGTAAGACATGGAGTTAGACATGGAGTTAGACATGGAGTAAGACATGGAGTAAGACATGGAGTAAGACATGGAGTTAGACATGGAGTTAGACACAAGTAAGACATGGAGTAGGAGATGGAGTAGGAGATGGAGTAGGACATGGAGTAGGACATGGAGTAAGACAGAGTAAGACATAGAGTAAGACATGGAGTAGGAAATGGAGTAGGACATGGAGTAAGACATGGAGTAGGACATGGAGTAGGACATGGAGTAGGAGATGGAGTAGGACATGGAGTAGGAAATAGGGTAAGACATGGAGTAGGACATGGAGTAGGACATGGCGTAAGACATGGACACTCACTCCACATAGTCGTAGCGCTGGAACGCCGGTCAGAGTCACAGGACATCCAGTCCAAAAGCGTTGTTGGTGGCAGCCCAGACGGCTGATCTCAGTTCGACCAATGTCTGGGACAGACCACCACAGCTCTTTATTCAGAAAATTTGTTTTTCATTTTCTTTGTTCTCTGTTATAATAAATAATTGTGTGTGTGTGTTTGTGTGTTTGAACACAGACTGTTCCCGTGGTGACTAGCAGGTGTCACTGCCTGGAGACGGGGACGGAGAGGCGGACGGACGGACAGACGCAGACGACGGTAGCGGACGGAGGGCGGGCGTGGCTGCACCAGGCCTCACAGACACCCTGGAGGGAACACAATGTGAGTGGGACCACACGCTGGCACCACACTATGGATGGCCATAAGGGTCAAAATCACGCCTCATAGTGGCACTGATTTAAATCAACGTAAATCACAGCGTTCTGCGGTCATAACAACGTTTTACAGTGAGAAAGGCGAAGGTTGCGTTTTAAACACGATTTAAAACATGTTTTAAACATGTTTTTCACGACTGTTCCTGAACGTTGGCACTGTGCGTCCACTTCAAGACACTAAGAGGCCGACCAAGGCGCTATTGGGGGCTTAATCCAGGTGTGCAGTAAAAAAAAAGTCTTGTTTCTGTTTAGTTCTCAGAAAGTAGCGTACAGATTAATATTCCCGCCTACTATGACTATTCTTCTTGATGTTGAGTGTGGCTCTTTTACCAATAGGGAAATGAATCGACCATATGCAATCAATACAAAACAATGGTATGTTGACATTTTTTTAATAATTATTTAAAAAGGAAGAGATGACTGTAAGTACAGAGATGAGATTAAAGGTCCCATGGCATGCTACTTTATGGATGCTTCAATATAGCTATTAGTAGGCCCCTAAAACAGTATTTGAAGGCGTTCCCGAGATTCAGCCGTGGTGCCGAATTACAGCCACTACGAGCCAATCGCACATTGATCTTTCCCCAAATGCGCCGTTTCGGTGTCTGTAGCTTTAATGCAAATGAGGAGGAGAGGCGGGTCAAGGAGGAGGGTGGGGGTGTGGCCCTGAGCAGCTTGTAGCCAAGGTACCATGCGCTCTGTTTACAGTGGATGTATCGCAATGGCGAGGCGCACACAGCCTTTAGCCGTGTTCTGTAAATATTCACACGGGAATAAAGAGAGAGAACACACGGGAGTCCTGGAGCTCTGTATCTAAATAATATCATATTTTACATAGATATCTATATCATATAATATATATTATCACGGCCAAAAGCTGTGTGAGCCTCCAGACGAGTGTGTGTCGGGGTCACCGACGTCTCTGGTTCTTCCACGTCAACATCAATCTGAAGTAGACTGAACCACGACATGGAGGAGAAAGGTATTGTTGCCCGCCATTGTTGACCACGGTTGTTTCCTACCGGAGCCTCGCTGCCGAGGGACCACCGCCTCGGCAGTGGTCAGCGCTTAGGCACCACCGCCTCCTGCAGCGCCGAGGCGGTGGTCCCTCGGCAGCGGTAATGGGGGCTCAAGCGGGAGACATTCGCGGCCAACAATTCCTTTCTCCTCCATGTCGTGGTTCATGTACTTCAGGGAGTCAAAGCCAAAGTTCCTTTCCCCCAATTAATTCTCAACCATGGCTGAGACAACCCCCACTACGATTCTCGTTGTGTAAATACCAGAGACGAGAGTCCAACCTGTTATGCGCCATAACACCAACAGCAGAACAGTTATCCAAATAACAAGGAAGTGTACAACACTTGCGTTACTGTCCTGGAGCTCTATATCTAAATAATATAATACAATAGTTAGATATCTATATCATATAAAACATATTTCCACGGCGAAAAGCTGTGTGCACCTCCAGACGATATTATGAATCACAAACGACTTTGTCGGGTTCTCCGACGTCTCTGGTTCTTCCACTTCCACATCAATCTGAAGTAGCCTGAACCGCGCCTCCCGGTGGTGCCTCGGGGCAACCGGCGGCAGGCAGCATGTCGTAGTTCATGTACCTCACGGAGTCAAAGCAAAAGTTCCTTTCCCCAAATTCCTTCTCAACCATGGCTGAGATAACCCCAACCACAGTCTCGTTGTGGAAATACAAGAGACGCCAAAGAACCGACATGTTATGCGCCATAACACCAAGAACACCACTTGCGTTACAGTGTGTATAATCACACACACACACACACACATGTGGCGCTCGCACGGTCGTGTCTCATTGGCGGGCCAAATTCTCTGGGCGGGCGATGCAGAGAAAGAGGAGGAGCTTAGATCCTTTATGACAACATATGGGACCACATTCCAAATCAGCGTGCTTGAGCCTCTGTTTTTTTCAAAGGCGAGCAGAACACCTACTGCTCGTTTTACACCAAACGCAAGTTTTAGCCACTGGGGGACCATAGGCAGGCTAGGGGAACCCATATTTGTGTTAGAAAACCTCATGAAGTGAGATATTCAGGCCATGGGACCCGTAACATTGTATGATGGACAGGGGGCATTTCCCCCCCGAGACTCATATGACATTTATTTTGAAGATAGACAGAAAAATCTATGAGATATAGCTTTTCATTTGGTTGCCTTATAAACATAGCATGAACAAACTACTGAAAGATATAGGGTACGCAAACGAGTGGTAAATGCAAATCGCTATAGGCAGGCACATGCAAGCCAATCACTGCCATCATGTTTTCAAACTTAAAAGCCTTTGAATTTTGTAAATGGAAAGATAAACATCATTGAATTCAACATTTAAATATGGTGCTTTTAAAACAAGGTCATCTGAATTCCAAGATGTGAACTCAAAACTAACAAATTCAAAGATTGCATTCCAAGTTGTACTATTTCGATAACTAATCCCTTTTCACTAATCCATGTTCACTAATTCAGATACAAAGTTCAGGTACCGGTAAGCTATCACTCGTATTCAAGATGTCATGACCTACAGCAGGAGCAGGGCATTCCAAACACAGGCCTAAGCCCGACGGCCGGCCTATCAGAGCGCAACCTGTCAGTCATGTGATCACAGACATCTGCTCTAGAATCAAACTGTGTTGGCGAACAGGGAGGACAATGGGCTAAGGCGTCGGGTTTACGTCCCTTATTCAGCCTCGAACCTCAAGCAGCCTCATCAGAACCTTGGGGGGTTCTGATGAAAATAAATGTATCCTATGCCCTATGAGACAGCACGATATTAAAGCAAACACCATCCCCTCATTGAACCTGTACATTTGTGGTGCTCTGAGCCCACTGGCCACTTCACCTCTCATACCACTACAGACTGAAGGCTGGCGACTCTGAGCCTGTAGGCGAGGCCACTTCACCTCTCATACCACTACAGACTGAAGGCTGACCTGGTGACTCTGAGCCTGTAGGCGAGGCCACTTCACCTCTCATACCACTACAGACTGAAGGCTGACCTGGTGACTCTGAGTCCGTGGCTTCTTCACGACTAGAGATGCTTCATGAACCGCCTTCAGAGTGTACGTCAGCTTACCTTTACCTTCATTCCCTCTCAAGACATGCACACACTCCATAATCGATCACAGCTTCATCAGTGAAAAATCACAGGTAGTGTATTAGCGCGCGCGTGCGCGCGTGCG
This sequence comes from Melanogrammus aeglefinus, assembly GCA_900291075.1. Lineage (NCBI taxonomy): Eukaryota > Metazoa > Chordata > Actinopteri > Gadiformes > Gadidae > Melanogrammus > Melanogrammus aeglefinus. The sequence continues at coordinate 60,924 of OLKM01002277.1, read as the reverse complement.
CGCGTGCGCGCGTGTGTGTGTGTTCATCTCGAGTCCGTCTCTCCTCCCACTAACTTAAACCGTTGAACGTGGAGGAGCTTGTCTGGGCAGGTGGAGGAGAGGAGCAGGAGTTTGAGGAGAGATAAGGAGGAACAGGGTGGAGTACTTGGTCGTCTCCGACCGGCGGCCCGACTCAGACAGTTCTGCTGTTCACCTGCACGGATGGGGCTGCACCACCCACGTCTCTGCACACACACGCGCACACGCACGCACCAGGGCGGCCCTCTTTATTCTTAGCGGCGGTCGACAGCCTGTGTGAAGATAACCAACGCACGTTGATCCTCGCTCTTCACACCGGGCTGCCTCTCTGCAGCTCCGTCTGGATCCTCCCCCACCTCCTCCGGTTATCTCCCTACTCCTTTGGTTCTGTGGCCTCATACATCTCTTGTCTCTCTCTGTCTCTCTCTCTCTCTCTCTCTCTCTCTCTCTCTCTCTCTCTCTCTCTCTCTCTCTCTCTCTCTCTCTCTCTCTCTCTCTCTCTCTCTCTCTCTCTCTCTCTCTCTCTCTCTCTCTCTCTCTCTCTCTCTCTCTCTCCTCTCTCTCTCTCTCTCTCTCTCTCCTCCTCTCTCTCTCGCTCCCCTCTCTCCTCTCCTCCCTCTCTCCTCCCTCTCCTCCCCTCATCTCTCCCCTCTCTTCTCTCTCTCTCGTCTTTCGTCTCTCTCTCTCCTCCTCTTCCTCTCTCTCTCTCTCTCCTGTCTCTCTCTGTCTCTCTCTGTCTCTCTCTCTCTCTCCCTCCCCCTCTCTCTCTCCCTCTCCCTCCCCCCCCCCCTCCCTCCTCTCCCCTCTCTCTCTCCCTCCCCCTCTCTCCTCCCCCCTCTCCTCCTCTCTCCCCCCCTCCCCCCCTCTCCCTCTCCCTCTCCCTCTCTCTCTCTCTCTCTCTCTCTCTCTCTCTCTGATGACCTGCTCATTACCTCTTCATGGTTTCCTTATTCATTATTCTCTCACTCTCTGTCTCCCCATGTCTCTCTCCCTCTGTGTGTTCTCTCTCTTGTGTTGCAGGACGTTGCACGATAGCTTTGGCCTTTCTGTCTGACTACTGCGGTTTTCAAAGGTTATCACTGTGGAAGACGCTGTGTGTGTGTGTGTGTGTGTGTGTGTGTGTGTGTGTGTGTGTGTGTGTGTGTGTGTGTGTGTGTGTGTGTGTGTGTGTGTGAGAAAGAGAGAACACACACAAACACACTAAAATGGCCTGCACATTCACACAAGAAAGCTCAAATGAGAAACAGGAGGCATCTATTCTGGGAGGCTGGGTTTTGATATATCTGTGTCATGATTTCATGGGTTCATATCATCTCCATCCTATCGTTTCCTGTTTCCTGTGTTGTTTCCATCCTCATCACCTTTCTCCTCCAAGTTGTTCTATTTACTCTTTAACCCTTCACCTTTTAAACCGTTACCCTATCTTCCTCTCTCTCTCTCTCTCTCTCTCTCTCTCTCTCTCTCTCTCCTCTCTCTCTCTCTCTCTCTCTCTCTCTCTCTCTTTAACCCTTCACCTTTTAAACCGTTACCTATTCTCTCTCTCTCTCTCTCTCCTCTCTCTCTCTCTCTCTCCAGGGCTCTCCTCCCGTTCCTTTCCTCTCTCCTCCGTGGCAGTACCAGCGCTCCAGACCCTACAGGGGGAGGCAGCGACCGTGCGTCCCCCACTGCGGTCCACAGAGTGAGTCTCTTGCGTGCCTCCACCTAATAACCCCATGCTCCAATAAAACCGCTAAAAAGTGCCTCACCTTCACAGCCCTCTTCTGGGGGAAGATAGGTGTATCCTAAGCATATCATTATTCCCCCTTTTATCATGGTCATTATCATATCTGATGCTTCCATCATCGTCTTCTTATCCAGAGCGAGAGAGAGACTTGGCAACCTGTTTTTAACGATGACCTGATCTTGTGTTAAAAAAAATTCAAAATCACAGAGCCAACTTAGGGAAAAAACAAAGGATGTTATTCATCCACCGCGCCACTCATTTCTGCCTCGAAGCCCCACACTTCAATGATGTGCTCATTTCTATGCCACTTCATCACCCTCTCGGCGGTACCTCCACCCTTGCTTCTTCCGCTTTCCTCAAGTTAAGCCGCTATTCCTCGCAGTAGTTCAACTAAATAGCTGAGCATGCAGACATCACGTTCTCCTCTTTGAGAATTAATTTTCAGAGTGGTCATATTGGCTGTTGTCCCATCTCTGT